>DWPV01004349.1:0-13742 GCA_018251915.1 Urbanus proteus proteus
GTAAAACTGAATATATTAAGGAATAATTAATTTTATATACTTATTCAAATCCTATGTGTTATCCGTAAAATATATTTTTAAAAAGAAGTCTTTTAGAAAGTATATTAATCTCGTCGTGTTGGAAAATTAATAAATAAATCAAATATTTTTGTCTGAACTTTTACAACTTAAGGCTCCATCCTTATAAATTGGGTCAAAAATCTGCCCTGTATATAAAATGTGCGTGATAGCAATATTTACTTTGAAATAGTACCTAACCCTAGTGGCGCGTCCTCCGAGCGCCACGCGCGGAGGCCAGCGGTTTCCCGGAATCCTTATTTCCGAAATCGAAATACTCGGCGCTGATACCGAGAAGTCTCAACGAGCGTTATTCTGGGGCAATGCCGTGTAAAACCCGAAACACGTCGCTTCTAGCGAGGTGCTCTGCCGTTATAAATAATCAGAATACGTGAAAACAAGTCGGTGACCCGCGATTACTGGCTTATTTATCTGTACCGGGAAGCAGGGCCCCGGATTACGACTTGGACAGCTTCCAAAATAACTCATTTATTAAAAAAAACACGTCAAGTCACTCAAGTGAAGGTAATTACATCACTTTTCAAGTTAAATGTTTGTAAGTAACCATTGCCTTTATAATAAAGCTAATACAATGTATAACTTCTTATACAGGTTAAGATTTTTAAGTCCGTATAAAAAAGCGTATTAGAACTTTTATTCATAAATTTTATTAGCGTAAATATGAGGTAATTCTGTTTAATTTGAAAATAATTAATGCAAAAATGAATAATTTGTCAGGTAGTTACATTTATGTATCTTGTATTGTCAACTTTTAGTTTTATCTCTCCTTGATACCTATAGTAAAATTTATTGGATATTAGATTCCGCGGTACTTCAAAAATAAACTTATTAAGGATATAAGATAACACACATTGAAATAAAACAAAACATAGAATTTAAAATCTCATTTATTTACCACCATACATAGTAACGGGTAAAATTCAATCATACAACGAGCTTTATGTATACAGGCCATAGATATCATGATTAAACAGTTAAAATGGGCATTTTGTATATTTACAGTTTCTACTAACTATTCTAGACAATAAAGTGGATTAGTGGAAAATGGTTAACAGAGGATTTGTTTATTAGCTAATAATTATGTAAACAACAATTAAAACATCCGGGCGTAGATAAATTTAACAACGCGTGCGATTGTCCACGAGGAAAACAATAAGGTCATTATCATCACCCACTAATCCACTTTAAATTGTTGACTATTTTGTTGTACCTAAATAGTGTCGAAGAACAATTGCATTGACTTATGAGAAATGCACAGTGTAAAACCACGATTATAAATTACGTAGATTATTAAATCAATCAGTCAAAATCTTACGAAAATCTTAACATAAGGCAAGTTACTAAAGTACACAATAGTTACATGTAGACTTAGTTTATACACATAATATTTAATATTAATATAGCGCTATTGTATATACATAATTTTGTTAACAAATTCATCTATAATATCAACATTATTACAATTTTATTTCCTGATTCGCTTCATAATACTTACATCTACTATTACTAATAGCTACCTTAAAGCTACGTGATACAGTTGATATTTTAGCTACCAGTATCAGTGTTTCAAACGAATCAACCAAGTTGACGTACAAAATATTCAACACTTGTTACCTTTAAAAAAAACTTAATGTTTAAAATACAAAAATATAAAAAGAATGCTCGTATAAAATATGTACCCAATGCTCCGTTCTCAAAAGATCAAATTTTTATTTGGTAGCGTATATATATCAACCTGCATAAATAGTGGCGATAGCTTACACGATTATTAATTCTAATATCCTAGTACAATGGCATTGTTTAGCGAAGCACCGATGTACGAAATCTTCCAAAGTATAATGTGACTGTGACACTGAGAATGCAGTGTTGCCATATATGTGAAGAAATCGACAAAGCTACTTTCTCACGACAAAAGCTTATTCCGGCGTAGTTCATGTTTAATTTATAAGCAGCTTCTTCCCATGTGCCGAGAGACTGTCGCCCAAGATGGACCATCGCTGTAAATATACTACACTTGACACTACCAGTGAGATAGTCTAATATTAAGATTCAGGAGCTCGCTACTCGAATGAGGTCTGATTCATGCTTGGTAGGCAAGAATCGGCTTCTATACTAAATAAGTGGAAATAGTCGACTCGTCGTTACAAGATGTTTATGTGTAACCATTAAAATAAGCAGAATTCAGGCGCAACATGTATATTGGATGTAATGCGATAATAATTTGCATCGATGCGATTAGGATCCGAGGCAGAGTTATTCTTTCTTCTACCTCTCACCAATAACAATAGCTGGGATTATAACTATGTAACTATTCCTTATCATATCAATTCTAACAGACGAGTAGTTTATAACTCTTTAACAACTAGCATATTCTGTAACTAAAATCTTATATAGAAAATCTAACAGAGCCATACACAATATAGCCAATGCGACCCTGTGTGATAAATAAAACAAGTTTTAAAGAACATTTGAGACACCTTGAATCTACGATAGATTCTAAGAATCAGGTAATCGAATGTATAATTGGAACGCTTCTAACTCGACCGCTATGAATTTAAATACAGAGTCGACTTAAAGGAAGTTAGATCCAGGATTTTAGATTACAATACGGGGTTAATCTATTACAAGAGCAAGTTTGTTAATCCACGCAGAGCCGGGCGTACGGCTACTTCGTCGGAACTAACTGTCGTCGCCGGCGCGCTGCATACAAATGCGACGAAATTCAAACAACACGCACCGGCCATAAGCGACCATTTACCAAATACTGACACTTGCAGTTCCCTCACGTAGACGCGGCACTACGCGAAAATCGACGTTTATGTAATAACGTGTCCTAATGTTTCCCTTATCTTGATACCACGTCTACAAGAGACGAATCGACATTTTACAAGCATTTTATTTTCATGTATAAAATCATTTATATATTCAGACTTTTTTCAGTCAACATGTTAACACGTAAGAAAGACCTGAATGACCCTTATTTTTATATGAATTATTATGATGTTTATCGTAATAAATTTATAGTAAATCTTTATAACGAGTTTTTTTTATAACGGCAATAAAAAACCTATGTATATGTATGTGCATTTTATTGATAAATATTTCGATTAATATAATCCAGTAAAGCAATAAAAATATAAAAATTGCTACTTAAAATTGGGCGTTTTTAGTGTTATTGTGTTTACGTGGACGAAACTTTTCGAACTGATCCGAATCTATAGTACATTTTTTTTAGTAAAATTTCATCATAATTGTATGTATTAACTTTTATTGTACCATAACTATAAAAATCTATTTCCGCGTAATGATGAAAATCAAAAAAATCTTCTGCCAAAAAGATATCTGCTTTTATTTATTTTTATACTAAATTTCGAGCGTCAGAATTCTTTGATTTTTTTTACAAGGGAGATGAGGCGCTATAAAAATCAAATTCATATAAAAGTATAAATTGTGATCGGAATTTTTTATTAAAATATACTTAATATTTTTATACCATCAAATGTTTTCGCTTAGCGGTTTTTTTATTACCCATATTTTCGATACCGTTTGAAAATATATTATTACGTCTCACATAAAGATGGCAAAATTGGCATTCGCACCTTTATTGTGTATGATCTAAACCGGAAATGCGTTACAATATAGGGATAAAAATTGCAAATATATAGCATTCGATCCCAATTACAAGCTCGCTTGATGATGCTGAATGTGTCTACCTACCGCCTACAGCTGAAAATCAAATTACATTCAAACCATACTTTACAGAAATGCTCAAAACGATGAATATTACTCAACATTGACCACACATATTAACAGCAATATATTTTTTCATCACTACGTAATCCGATAAATCTCATTATATTTTTTAAAGCCAATTTAACAACGTATATCTATACAAAAGAAAATTACTTCTAAGGATAAACCAATCACTATGTTATATCATTACCAATTAAATTACACAAATCTTGCTCAAACAATGCGCATTACCGTAGCGGAGTATAGTTTCAGAGTCTTGTCCAGTTCCGAGAAAAGCCGTGCCTAGCTACGGGATACCCCACAATATATTCACAAGACTTACTATGAAATTGATTAATTGCGCCCACATCAGCATAAAACTACCATTGCTAATTCGTTTCTTAGTCTTCAGAAGCTCCGATGCTACTAAGCCATATACAACTGACTATCGCTTACTCTTAACGAATACGAATGGGACAGCCACTATATCGTTTAAAACGCACTTAATTCATATACTTAATAGACTAATTTCGTAGTTAAGTCATACCGTAATTCATACAAAGTAAGGTAAACTGTAGACACAACTTCAAAATTCCAACCGAAGCTACGCTTTACTTAGCACCTCCATAGGCACACACATCTCAACTTCCCAATATCAACAGCATCGCTTTCTAGATTTTAACCTACCACGTAAACCTACATTCCTCCACAATCAGGGCCGGTTTCTCCAACGATGATTAATGGACACTTTAATTAAACGAATGTCAAATATCAAACGTCGTTTACACACCGCCGGCACATATGACTACAATGAATCCTGTCCGCTATTCTGTTTCGTTAGATTCATTAACAGTCTATTGTGTTAAATCAACTTGACGGACGTCAAAAAATGTAAGATCTTTCACGGAGTCCATTCACCAAACTCTATTGTGCCGATCGGCGCGTGGCGTGGAATATTTGAAGTATTGTTAATTAAGCCTCAATCAGCGTTCCAGTAACCGGCCTTCAAACTTAACACAGACATAGCTAAACACTTTAGACTGTATATTATATCAACAACGGAAATATAAGAAAATCTATCAATATTTCATATCAGATCTGTTTTATAAAATGTCACGATACAAACAATTACCTAGGAATAACAATAATAAGCATCGTTATAAACTATTCACAATAACGTTATCATTCGTGTTGTTCGTTGAAAATTGAATGCACCTTAGACTGTCAAGAGCCTACGATCAGTCTTACTGGTTTTAAGCTTAGGCTGTTTTTCTACTACGCAACTGATACAGTCTTCACCATAATTTCACTCTAGTTGACCACGATTAAGACCTCCCGTACCTTTTTTATATATTCATCTAACGCAGATGGGCTCTACCAGATGGAAAGTAGTCACCCTCGTCATGGACATTTGCAACACTCCGTATGTTGCTTACCTACATGGTTTTAGTTAATTCTGTTCAACCCGTAAGTTCTGTTGGATACCATCGAACGATGATGATTCAACGCAATTAATCACATACAGTCATGATTGCGGAAATTATTACAGCTTACATAACAAATATAACAACGGTTAAGGCGAACAGAGCCTTGTCCTAACTAGATGTATCACTCGTCTAACATTCGGTGCAACTTGCTCGGAGCACCTAAAAACGAGCTTAACCGCTACTATCAAGTTCCGTCTTATCAACTTCGTATATTTTTTCGAGCCGTTTTTTGTTTCGCTCAATTCTGGAAATGCTAATCACCGCGGTTGATAGTTCGCGGGGAAGACTTGTGAGCGCCTTCTCGGAAGCGAAAGCGAGTCGGCCGCTAGTGGGAAACGCGATTATCGTAATAACCTCCCGGAACCGCAATCCTTTCCGATTTGCTCCTAAACATGCATTACTCTTGTTGCAAACGCTAATGATATTTGTATTAGTTCAATAGAAATATGTACGACAAATTGTAGTCTCGAATGTCACGAGAGGCGTATCAAATATCAAAATAAATGTATCGATCAATCTAAGTTACTTTCAAGTTCTATTCATAGCTCAATTTACTGAGTTATTCATCAAAATGTCAGAAGTCTTGTATTATACACTTTAGCTGACTATTAGAACTGTTAAACATCAACGCAAGTATTAGGGAAATAACACATACCAATAACATTATGCGAATCTAATTACACATTATGGAAGGTATATAATTATGTCATTCATCAGTAAATTACGAATAGTGTGACGTAATACCTAAACACATTAAGGTTTTCGTAGAAGCCGCCGGTAACAGAAAGCGATCGGGTGTAATCGATTATTTGGTAACATTAGACGCGGTTCGGAGAAGGCGGAACGATTAAGATACATCAAAAACACCATTGAAACTGGTATTCGTAATGTCAACTACATAGCCGTCTGCGGCCTTAACGAGCGCATGAAGATTAATTTGAACATTAATTATAAAATTAAATATTGGTTTTGGTAAAACCCACTTTCGAGATGTTAATCTAAAATATCGTAAGCGGATATTACTGACATAAAACTTAAAGTGTTGTTACTGCTTCAACGGTGTACATGTTTTTAGATTCTAGTAGTCAACATCATACAATGAACATTACAGTAATGTTTAATTTCGTAAATTTGTAAGCTTAAACTTCAGCCTTATCTTTCCGCCTTCTTAACGTACCTTTTTCTATAATGTAGTTATAGCAATGGAGCATGTAGTCCACGTGATGGTAAGTGTCCACTGCCGTTCATAGACATCTGTATTCAACCCCAGATAAGATTATTCTTACCTGAGATTGGCCAGATGCATTACTACCACTGAGGACTAAATTGGAACACCTCTGTTGAGTATACCTTATTACAGCTTACAACAAAACAAAGCTACAGTATTGTCCATAGATTTTCGAATAATTGCTGTCACACCAAACGGAAACCTGGTCAGTCCCAGTCGTCCTCGCTGGACGACCGCTGCGGGGGCGTCTGGTCGCCGGGCTCCGGGATGACGCTGGCGAGCGTGTGCAGCACGGAGCCCCCGGCGCGCTCCGCCCCCGAGATGCCGCGGCGGCGCATCGACAGCTTCGCGTGCAGGTCCGCCATCAGGTCGCCGCCGATCGCCGCTTTTGTGCCCTGCGACAACAGAAAACCTTGCTAAATCTGTATCTGTATGTGTGTGTACTTATGTATGACATTGCGGCATTTAAGGAAAACTACGTCAAAACGATTAAAAATTTTGGCTGGAAGGCAAGAAGCTAAGTTCGTAAAAACATAAAAAAATAATCAATGAACTTCTATGAACAAATAACATTCTATAACTGTTATACTGTGTTTCGCATGCTTTAAAAACGTCCCTTAATTAATTAATATACATCTGCTTATTTATTATATTCCACGAATCAATTTATTGACATTAATTGTTTATATTGTTTATCAAATTTAATAATTATCTTCGTATTCAAATTATTTCTGTTTATGTAACCAGCAAATTTATAAATAAATCATATCAGCCAATTACTCGTATTTTGTGGCTTGTAAAAATAAATGATATCTAACTCTTTACGCAGAAACAATTATTGCGGATGATTACTTCCATCAATATATCTATTACTTGGAAGGGAAGGTCAATGGCATGCGATGTTAAGAATAACTATGTGATAAGGCGTAAATTTTATAGCAAACAATGTATTTTTACACAGTTCTACGATTTGACCAGATAAATATCGATAATAAATAATTTATAATCCCTTCTTACATCGTATGATATGCATCGTGCCTACAATATTATGTACTTCGCACATACTTTCCAAATACCTATGTAATGCGAAAATCATCAACAATGGAACGTTTATTGAAAGTAGGCAGATAATTTTCAATAAATAACTAATTAATACAGCAGATACGACAAGGGTTAAGGTCGTGATAACACTCGATAAGAAGTAGATACCGCTTGTTGGACGTACAACACGTAGGCAGTCACGAGAACTAGCGCGAATATCTTGTAACAGAAGCTATGAGATATAACATAAACTCCAATCGAACAATTCGAGTGGTACACATTTGGGAGCGAACCTGCTCTTCCTTTTTAAATCTCCCGCGGTGGTATTTCAACGAGCACTTACCGAGAAATGAGACAAGCCGAAAAAAAAGTATGTACGAAACCAGAAGGCATTCTACGCAGTGCAAAATGTAAATTCTTAAGATGGCGATGATCATTCCGGAGATGCCCGCGCACTGCGTGCCCACGAGTGAAACAATCACGAGGCGACACGAATTTTGATACACAAGTGTGATGGTTTAATTAATGAAGCAATCTGTATTGAGAGGAGTGTGGGTTTACATATAATAGTGCAAAAGGCTGAATGTTTGCATCATATTCCTAGAAATATAAGTAACGCCACGATGGATACGAGTATAAAAGCAAGTGGGGAGTAGAAATAACAATGGCAAATAAAGCAGTTTTCAAAGTATTTCTATGGCGGCGTTGTTAGAAAAACAGAGTTACTTTAGTACGCGGTGGAATTGTTAGCGCTGTGAAGCCCATGGTGCGCTGCTTATGAAACAGAATTCGGTCGCCTCGAAGGGAACAATGCGCAAATTCGACACGGCCCGTGCGTTGCCGGCCACAATACAAACCGATAACGCAAATGGTTCCTTCGATACTTTTAGGAATTCCGATCATTCCACTCGCTTTTAGAAATATTTGAGAATAGATAAACGGCTGCCTTTGTTTGCAATGTACAGAAAAAAAAACAACTCTACTTTTCACATACGGCTCGAGATATTTAGACTGTCCGAGCGCACGATAGTAAATTTATGTTTTCCGAAGCGGTTTTAATAAGAAACGGACAGGCGAGGCGATTCATAGCAGCCAGTTTAAAGGCGCGTTCAGCGAATAATCTATAAAAACAAAGAGACGCATATCCGAAAGAAACATACACACACACATATTCCCGGGAAGCGCGCGACAAAAGCCGACTCATGAGAAACGCGGCGTTCTGCAGAAATGTTCGATTCTTACGAACAGTAAGCCGATCGATGGAATCAAACAAAACAAAAAGAACAAACCTAACATTTTATATGACCTGTCCTATTATAAAATTAACGAATAGACAATTTTATCTAGAATTATTAGGTGTTGCAAATTTTTGGGTTCATTAAATTAAAACATTTTTTTCAATGATAGGTACAAATATTGTTATTGGGAGTAAAAGAAAACTCAACAATAAATACATTAAACTTAAAGTTAATTTAATCACTATAAATTAAATATTTCACGACCATGTCTGTGTAGCAGTTGTAACCGAAAACAAGAGCCACGTAAAAAAGGGCTTCATTAAGGCAACCATATAATACCTGGACATCGATCCAGCGTAATATGATGACGTACGGGTAAATCCGTCGATAACACAGCATAGGTCAGTAACACGTTAGTCAAATCGAATGACAAACGAACGTTCGGAACCGAATTCGTGACCGTTGCATCAAAACGGCTCACGACAGGCATCATGACGATCAAACAAATATTATACGGCTTCGGGCCGTGAGTGCGGCTTCGACAATCCCCCGCTTTACGATTACGGTCATCGGTCACGGTTTGGAATGCAGCGTAATGTTCTTTAAACAACTTACAGATAAACTCGGTTGGGTACTGACCATAAAAGCTTAATATCAGTTGAACGTATTTCTTGAAAAAAATTGCTGATGGAAATTTAAGAAATGAATTATTACCGGTAAAAACTGAATAAAGACAAGAATATTGAATTCAAGATTATAATTATTATTATTTTATTATACTTACACACCAATAGCATTACACACAATTCTTAACATAGGTAAACACAAATACAAACTATTTGTGCATGCCAAATATAGGCGTGAATATCATATAGTTTTACTATTTCTCTCCAGACATACTATACAGTATTAAATAATAATAAAGTTCAAGTTGCGCGAAACTAGAAAAGTAATAAGAATTTAATATTACGAATAAACGAATATGTACAAAATATACAGAAAACAAAGACAAATGCTAATAATTGTTATCTGCACTAAAAATGTCAATACCAGAAACTTATTTACGTAATAGTAGATATTGGAATAAAAAGCAATAACAATTACTCCAGGTTTTAGTATCTGTTTCTCCGGATGACATACAGTACTATTTACAAGAACAAACATTTTTGTATTATGCGTTTATATTAATTGTCCACAAAGTAGAAACTACATTAGTTATAAAAAGTAGCACGAACACATTGTTCTACAAAATTTTTTTGGCTATTTGGGACATTCGACGAAACAAAGCTATCCAGAAAATAACACATATTTGCTATAATATTTTCATTTTACATAAATTGAGCTAACGAGCTTAAAGTCGACCTTATAACGAGCCTATGAACATTTATGAAAAACTACCGATAGGATTTGAGTAATACATGACATCGACCTCAGATGCGTTGCAGCTTGGAACGCCTCGTGAAGTATGACTCCGCTATCACCCCGATAAAACCAGAAAACAGGACCGATGAACGCTGTTATCCGGCAGAAACAGGCGTGGTGGTGATTCTTTCAGAGGTGAACCACGAAGGAATAGGATACTTCGCTTGAGATTACTGTCGAGAAAGGTGACATTTAGAAGAACGCAACCTTTCAACAAGTTACATTGGTCTTAGAAAAACTGAAAGGTTAAAGAGAACAAACGCTAATTGGGTCGCGTTTTCCCGAAGTGCCTTTTGTGCGGCTGTGTTCGCGGCGCGAGGGGGCCCACTTAACTTGCATTTATACAACGACCACTGGTGCTTTATGAGCGAGCGTTCCCTACAAAAACGCATAAATATTTCGAGGAACCGTCCACGCATCCGCCACGGGCTTACGGAGATAGCATCTAATTAAAAACCGGTCAAGTGTGAATTGTCTTCACTTGCCGCGGGAGCCGTTGAAGCGTTTCGGGCTTTTACACTTTTAACAGTGAATATCTAGTTGATTTTGTAAACGATACGTGTAGTGTGAGAGTAATGTGTTAGGTAATTATGTTCACTGTGAACATACAGTTTAATGCGGTAGTCGCATTGTCTATGTCTGCTCTTCGACGAATACCAATAACGTTACGTAATATGGTTTTGAATTAATATAATTCCTACAAACCGATGAAGCGCTTATACATATATTTGATTTAAAAGGTCTGTAAAGTAAGGTACATTTTAGCAGTTGGTAAAAATCATGGAAAAATGATACATTAAAATATTATTATGTAACCATTTAAACGTACAATGATCACTAAAAGCTACAAACTGAAACGAAGAATGGACGACACGATAATAGAAATATCCTGTGTCGGCGGAACTGATAGCGAGCCGGGAGGTAAACAAATATTTTTACCTAGTCGCAAAAAAGTAAACAATAATTTAAATGAATTTATATGTTAATTCAGTGCATAGTCCTGAAGTCGGCGCTCACATTATATATTTCGCTGAATTACAGAGCAAACTAGGTATGCCAATATGAGTGGTGCAAATAAAGTGCAAATAAAATGTGAAGGATCATTTGATAGATTGGCCATGAGGGGTTCATAGACTTCCTATACATAAGTAACTTTATTAATTAAAGCTATTTCTTGTTAAAACAAATATGTACAATGATGAACATCTTTATTGATCAATTATGGGATGGGGACGAAAAAGTATGAATAAAAATAAGTAGGCTTTGTAGTGCCAGTTGGTGGTTGGTGCATATTTTGTTTAAAATATTAAAAAAAAATGTATTTTTTATTAACTTTAAATCCTATTCTTCGTATTTGGTTATTTTACTGACTAGCGGTGCGTAGTTTTGTCTAAAAACGCGTCATCATAAAATTAAGTATTGATTTTTGGCGCTAGGATTATGGAAGTGTATATTTTTTCATGACACCCTCTTGATTTAGCAAACTGAAATTTGCAGTGTTAAATAATTATAAATACCAGCAGTTTTTAAAATAGTTTTTAGAAAAAAAATACCAGTAAATTTTATTCTCAAAATAGCTTCAATGTCGGTGACAACATTTTGTTTTCAGAAAAAAAATTTAAGATTTTTTTTCTCAGAATTACAACAATTCACGATTATAGAAATTATGCTTATAAGAAAGGCCTATTAATCTGCTCGTTTGTGAAAAAAAAAATGTGATCGAAGCTCATATAGTTAACGTAATTTTTTGAACTTTAGAATAAAATCGGGTTTTTCTGATAAAAGTACAAAATCGCAAATAAGTTGAAAACCACTGAAAATCGATGAACATACACATAGGAGGTTAGATCGATAGGTATTGAGGTCCTCTACCTCCCTGCAACGCATTATCGTGTTACACCCTGTATACTCGTATAATACATATACGCGTCGACTAGATAACCTTTCTTCCTTTGGGAAGTCGATTAAAAACACCCTCGCACCCCCGCCGTGGATACGAGGCCACCCGTCAGGCAAGATGCGATCAATGCGATGTTGCTAATGAATTGATATTAGGCTACTTTTTAAACCTGGCATGTGCCCGGTTTAAAAGGTATATATACAAAAAGTATAAGTAACTATAGTGTGTACTACAGTCACAGCGGGCCGCAGTAAATCGCATCGTATATTAATCGTTTCATTCGTGTCGTTTGATGTTGCGGTGTGGCCCAACTATAGTGAGCGATAGTTTATATAAAATGGTACTGAAAAGATACAGGTGGATTTATGTGTTACCATGCGACTTGTCATAATGTGTGCCAGCCTTTACACATGACCCCATATAGCTTGGAATAAATGGGTTTATAGATTTAATTCCACTGATTTATGTTAAATCGTTCTCTTTTATTTACATACATAATATTAAAATAGTTACTGTTAATGTTTATGTATATTATTTTGATTGTTACGAAGTATTCCACTTGATTTTACAAGTCACTGCCGCCCACGGTACAGCCACTCATATTAAACAAGAATAGAACAAGATTCATTCATTCATTCAACATCTCTGGCGACCGGATTGTAGTGTATGAAATTACAGTTCATTCGCCCCCTTTTGTTGGTTTTATTTCCTTATTATTCTCATTCGTATTTACATACCAACATCATAACAATATCAAAAATACATACATTTACCTGTGTCGCACATATTAAAAACACATATACAAAAACAGTTAAATATATAACCTTTGGGAGTTTCAATATAGAAATCTGAATTCATTGTTAAGATATCTCTTACGGTTTGATTCGAATTCGAAATTATTTGAGTGTCAGACACAAACTAGAAGATTGTAAATACTTTTTACTGTGTAAGCTTCATCGTAACGTCACGGAAGAATAGTTATAGGAACCCATTATTTCCATATGACATAATATGCAAGACATTCCAACAATTTAAATACCAGGCCTCAGACAATTGAAGTCGATTAACCTTACGTAGTAATAAAGATAAAACCAGTATAAGACAATGTAATCACGAGGCGCCAAGCACCAAATCAGTGGCCACAAACCAAACATAATTTCGTTGCGCATACAAATAACTCTGTGTGAACAAAATTTCATTAGCCCACCAGACCGACGTATTCAATGCGTCTGCGGCGTCTCCCTCGACTGAGTCACGCGTCTCGTAAAGTACAGTTCACAATATCGTCTTAATTTGTTTGTTTTACGTAATAATAGGTTCTATTTTTGTGGGTAATGGTAATGAATAGTAATAGTATTGGGATGGAACACCGTCAAAATTAGCGGTTTTGATTAGTTCTGTCAGAATATATGAAGAAAGCAGTCGTAGGTACATATGTGACAACTCTTTTCGTCACATAATCTATTTATTCAGCATCTTAGGTTATCAAAAACACAAGGTTTTTTTTTAAACCCTTTTAATGTATATGTAAAGTATATAAAAAAACACCGATAAAAACGGTTGCCTTCCCTATACATCTTTAATTATAGGTTCAGCAATAACGCTAGAAAAAATCT
>DWPV01004350.1:0-13742 GCA_018251915.1 Urbanus proteus proteus
AAAGCACAACATACACTTGTGTTTGTGACTGTGCATTATGATACGTTTCATGAATAATGGGAATTTGTATGCAATTTACATGATTTGGATGACTATGTATTCGTATTTCATGAATACTACGTACATCGACATGATTTGGTATTGATATGGTTGATATTTTGTTTAATCATTCTTTTTTTTTTGTTTCTGCAAGTGGCATTTAATTCATTGGCCTAAATATGGTTGATAGGAAGATTATTATATCTGGAGACAAAATAAATAGTAACAGTATCGTTATTAATATGTAAACTCAAATATGGGACAATCAAAGTATCCTTACATATACAGTTAATACTTAGTAGCGAATTCATTAAGTTCCAATAAAATATAAAGAACTAACTAGTCTTGTAGGTATCAGTTATATTTTATACGTGTACAAGATAAAATTACCTACTACAGTTTTTAAAATCATCAAGTGTTACGCGGTATTAGTGTAAAATAAAGAGAATGACTTCCTCAAATAATCTAATTACCACGATGCCAGGACGTTGTCTCAGATGGGTAAAATTATATCCTATAAGATTATCTAGAGCATGACCTGTTTGTACTCACAGCGTGACGGAAAACACGTAGCGTTCTTTCACTTTGGCGTAGGGTTCCGTAGCAAAAAACAATATCTCTATATTTTCATTCTGTCATTTTGTCGTTTGTTCACATCCATACTTTGTGAGAACTAATCACATACAAAGGTCGCGATATTATAAGATTTTAAATAACAATTTCAAAAACACATTTGTATAAAAACTCGTGTTTTATGATAAAAATACCGTGTATGAAACCGCAGGGAACAGCTAGTATTATACATAATATATAATATAAGTACTAGTATTTAATATTACAATTGTTGTGTCTACTTTAAAGTAGTAAATAATATAGCATAGGCACTTGTATGTAATATAACAATTTAGTATCTTTATTAACATAGTAAGATTAATCTCAAATAAGATTTGAGTTATCTTAAGATGTAAAAGATACGTTCTACAATCATAGCCCCACAGTACGATTTTTTCCTGTGTCGTGGGTGCCATGCACACACAAAGACTAATACACAAACACCCAGATCCAGAACAGAAATCTAAATTCATCCGGTATCTGTCTAGCCGGGATTCGAACTCGGGACCCACTGCGCGTAAGACCGGTAGTAACCGCTCCGCCACGCAGGTCGATGTAGTCTTAATACTTGCGAATACGCACTACAAAATATTTGCAAAGGTGTTTAAAGATCTCCTGCACTTAGCCCATGGACTCAAACCTTAAGTCCTCGTAATGGAACATCATTAAGATGACAATGAATAATTCCTGCATTAAAACCGTAATATACAATCCGAAATAAATAGAAAAGACCTAATAAAGAGACAGCGAACCAGATAAGCAGGGGTGGCCATTTAATTTAAAATGTACATGGCTACTGCAGTGGGCAACATAATGTCCCTAATATATTACTTATCCAATTACGGACTGCCAGTGGACGCGGAGTGAACTAATTTATTTGTTTATTCGAATTTGTTTGTTGTACGTTTGGAATGTTAGGTTAGGGTTTGTATATTCTTCATCGGACCTAATGTTCAAAATGTGTATTGTTTGATATTTTGGGTCCTTGTACAAAATGTACAACTCAAATATTTGAAGGGAAGTGCGTTGAAAGCTGATGATGGTCTCTGATTGTATACTTTGTGTTTATGTGATAAAAATAATAAATAGAATAAAAGCATTGCATCTTTCCTGCTATTATGATAAACTATATATTAAGTTTTGTCAGGATTGATCATGGCCCATTGATAAAGAAAACTGTTTAAATATTTTCACTTATAGCAAATGAAGGGTACGGTCAGGACTATTAATTTGTTAGTGTTGACAGATTTTAAATGTTGTTCAAAGTGACATACGCTTTCAATATATCGATGCTTGGAAGTTAAGAGCGCATCGTTACAATGAACTCATTTTTTATTTTATTTTATTTTATATGCAAATATTATTATCTGTATTTTTCAACTATTATTATCTGTATTGTTCATTTAATTAATAACCATGTATGTGCTACTTTACGGCGTAAATAAATGTGTTTCTTCTTGACTTCTTCTTCAAATAATGTTAATTCAAACGATTTCTTGTGAAAGCAAAAGTGCGTCCCGGATCTAATTTTTCTGGACGCTCCCATAAAAATTGAAGGCATCGTCCAATCTATTCATAAGTTAAATTTCACTCTTTCTATATAAATAATGCATGCGATGGTGTGTTTGACCATGACCGGACATCACCTGCCATGAATACGAAATCCTCACAACAATAGCTTTGGCATTTCTCCTGTAGTTAAATTTCCCGCGCTGGTTTTGTCCTTATTTAGCGTAGTGGTATTTCTTATGACACTTTCTGTGTAATAATAATTTAATAATTAATTTAATTTCTATGTAAGAAAATAACAATATTTAAAATACATATATTTCATAATTTATGATTATATGTATTGAGTATCTTAAACAAGTTTTAAATAAAATGCATTGTAATCGTAAACAAACAATACATAAGTTATAATATAAACACACCATGCTCCATCCACGTAAATAAAAATCCTTAAAGATAGGTAATTAAAAAAATAACATTAAACTAGAGAATTGTAAAATCAAAAGCGCAATTATCCTACTTGTCCTCTAACAAATAGTAGAATCTACGAAAAATGTAACCCAAAAAGTGATAAGTTCTTTTATTCTTTCATTACATTATCACATCATTATGCACTAGCGCAGTTACATTACTTTCATGTAAATCTCCACTTTGTTCTCCAAAAATAAAGTCGTTCAAACGTAAAACTAACGTACCCGTATGTTTATTTCATACAGGAAAAGCCTTCGGTGCAGTTGCATAATGTCGGTGGAAAAGTCGAGGGATAACTCTGAGTGAGTGGAGTATATTATGCATGCCTGACTTCCTGCTATATTGTTGTTCCTACAGTCCTAATTATTATAAATGGGAATGTCCGTTTATTTGTTTGTTTGTAACGCCTTCACGATTTAACTGCTCAACCGATCGTTATGAAATTTTGCACACACATTACTAGGAGTCCAGAATGGGACATAGAGTACCTTTCATCCCGAAAAAACGTACTACTCTCGAGGGATAGAAAAGTAACTTTTATACCTACAATCTACTTACTTTTATACCTACGGCCTTTTTATGCGAATGTACACTTTAGCGCGAGCGAAGCTGCGGGTAAAAACTAGTATCTTATAATTCGAAGACCTATTTCCTACTATTAATATGTCATTTCTTATGATTTACCGTTAATATTTCATCAACTATAGAAGTCCAAATTGGTGCATGCACAATAGATGATGAAGGACTACTGCCAAAGAACTTCTGTAATCAATCCCAGATAGAATTAGTCTTAACTGCTTAATTAATATCACACAGAATCACAAAAAGTCGGGTGTCGCAATGGGAAGCAGTGATGAGGAAGTTTTCGGAGTCCAATAAAGAAGAATGCAAGTAAGTTGAAAATTATTTTAGGTTCTCTACGCGGATTGTAAAACAGAGATGGGCCAAAATAATATAAAAAATATTATTTGGACCAACGATGCATCGTTGATCTTAGGACTAAGTACCAAAGTCATACACCTATCTAGCTAGGTCCACTAGGAATACAAGCAACTAAAAGTGATATACGACAGCGATGCATGTGTATCATGTGGATACAAGTGATATACGTCTCATAAGCTCAGTAAGTAACGTCCCATTAACTCCGACGTCACGGAGACCGATGTTGGCTAACACGACGTTTGTATGTACCTTGTTTTATACGTGCACATAGCTTTGTAAAGCATTGGCATAATGCATGTAACGTCAACGTTTTGTGTAATTTTTTCCCGAGAATGTGGATATTAAGTAACTTTCAATGGTATTGCGTGAAACTGGCAAATGTAAAACAAGTGTAGAGGTAGGTAGGTAGGTAGGTAAAATGTCAAATAAGTGCATGAAAATTTTATTTTTAACTAAATGTAATATTGACGGGCTTTTGGGAAAGTAATTGTTATCGCTTAACTGTGCATATTAACAACAACTGATTTACTGATGCAACACGAAAATGAAAAATTATTCCTTCCTCAGAGAGTCATTATGACATATAACTTTGTGGTATTACCTCCAGTCTATCTAATAACCTGATTCTTTCCTCTTTTGCCACATAAAAAGCATTAAGTTTTCTATCTTATTCGCGAAGTTTACAGCCAAACTGACACCACATAAGTTGTGAACTTCCATAACCCAGGTTGAACCTTGTTTACGAATAAACTTCACCGCAGTTTATTTTTGTTTTATGCTACCCTTTTTCTTATCTCGCTACGAACATTCGTTATGTTAACCAAGGAGTTAGACGGCGAGTTATAATAATGGTTATTTTATAGATCAGTTCTAAGGAAATACGTATTCTTGATAGCACTCGTATCTGCAAAACTAAATGGTTATTGTGGTCTAAATTCTAACTCAACCCTCGAAAGTTACAATATATGTTATTGCCTTCTACTTGGATATAGTACAATGACCCCAAATAGGGTAGATATCACGTTAAAAACACTTCATGATTGTACTTCTCTTTTACATATTTATAATCACTGTCCAAGAAAGATGCCGATATACAGACCTGATAAACTATATTATTTTAGGAGCTACGTACGATAATTTCTATTGTCACCTTTCTAAGGTCGAATATTTGATCAAAGATGTAATGTTTAAAATCGATTATGGGACCAAAATTTAGGTCTATGAAATGTTACAAAAATCGATTAATTAGTTGTGTTCCGAAACGCAAACCAACAAATCCTATTTACGAACAAGAATAGGTACTCTACTGCGTTACTACAAAGTTGAACGGTTGCATATTAAACTTGTAGTTTTATGTGCCCACAAAAACATCCTCGTTATAACTGTAACAGCATGCAATACTGAGGTAATTAATGAGAAGCCAGAACAGCGTTAATTCACGGACAAAAACAACTCACACGACGAAATTAATATAAGAAACGTCGTATACATAACAGAAAGGATTGACCAAATAAACTCGGGTGTAATTACAGCTGTTACAAATATCACATTAGGATGCATTACAATTCGGGTACAGATGTAATGTTACACCAAACATTACAATAGTGCGTTAGCGGAGCATTACAACGCGCACTGCTCTTTATGAACTTTTTTATATATTACAAAATATCCGTTGTGATAATTCGTATGGAGTAATTCATGTAACAAAATTGTCCTTGATACCGATTTATTTCAATAAGAAAGTTTTTGATTACTTTGTAACTTATTACCACAGTTCATTACCTACCTATCGTAATTTAACGCACTACTGTAATGTTACACTCCAAATCAAATACTAATCATTACATTACTTCGAAAAATATTTATGTTGATACTATCGGACAACATACATAAATTTGTATAGATATTGTTTATCTATCAGTCCCGACCTTTAGCACCAGAGGGTGCTAAAATAAAAATCGCAACCTTATCCATAAATACGATACATGAAATGGCACTGACCTGACCGCCCAGTGTTCTAAGCTCTAATTATTTTATTTGTGTACACGAGCGTTATGGAGACACAGTTAATAGCCGTAATAACGGGTAAAACAGTATATTCCAATTTTTCGTTATACTCTTAGCCATTTTACGTGCTTGGCTGTTCATCGAAATATATAGGACAATGTAGGTATACAAAAAATAAAAATAACCCACAAAGTAACCCATTTTTATCTCTCCTGTACGGGATTTGAACAACTTAAACGAATTTGACAAAATGTTAAAATAATTTTACCATGAAGGTTTTCTTTTCTTTATGTAAAGCCTGGTTTAACTTAAAGAAAATAAAGTTACATATTTCTTACAAAATATACTCCCAGAATCGACACTGACTATTTCTTTTAAAGTTGACTAAATCAAACATAAAAAATATATATTAAAACAGTCCCTTTACAGAATTATTTACACGTCAGGAAAATCAGCAATCTCTTCGCAAGTTTAAGACGAAGCGGCGATAAGAACATTGCAACGCACTGTACACTACGCTTTGATGATAATGAAAACTATGTTTCAGGACGATTTCCTTGGAAATACCCAGAGTCCACCGCTCTGCCAAACAGTTCCCGACGGGCTCGCAGTACGAAGGTACTTGGGACATGCTCGGGATGAGTGGCTATGGAGTGTACACTTTTTCTAATGGTAATTGCATATATTTCAAACTTTTTCAATGTATATCGTTGAAGCTCTCGTGGTGGGCTCAACTGGGCATAGATGGATACTGGTCACCTCTTCTAACTCCGCCTAGATAATAAAATTCAGATTAGTAGATGGAGTAGAGTGCCTATGTCCAATAGTAGGCTTAAAAGTCAATGGAAAAACGCGAATAAACGCAAAAAATTAAAATGCTTAACTTTAACCACCAATATACGAGTAGAAGGCCGATATTTAAATTTCTTACATGCAGAAGTTACAATTTCTTCAATTTGAAGTATCACTTGACGATCATTGCACATTATCATTATAAATCCGATAAAACATCCCATCCATACATAAAAGTCTAAATTTTCTTCAGTAAAAACTATTGCGGCCACTATCGGTAAAAGTTCGTATATTTTTCTTATGTACTATTTGTAAGATTTCACTTCAACCGCTTAGACAACATACATCTCTGCAACTCGTATCTCGCGTTCTACGGAACGGGTATCCCCGTACAAATGCACTGGGGACCTCACCGTGATGAGTGGTTTCCAACATTTCCTGCTGCGAAATTGCAATGTCTTTCTGTTTAGATTCGGCTTTATTTTTGCGAAGCAACTTACAAGATTTAAGAATCTGCCGTTTTCGTTATAAAGACCCGATATTATGTCAAGTACGTAGGTACCCAAAACCTAATCTGATATGTTTATCAAGAGTGATATTTTTTTTAGTTTTTCAGTTATTATCGAAATATTTTTGCTTGGTAGAGTTTTTGGCGAGAGATAAAATACATATAAATGAAGTTAAATTGAAGATCAACTTCAAAAAATTCTGGCATTGCAGTTTTATAAACTATAACTAGCTATAGCAGGGCATCGGGAACCATGTGTTTTGTAGCATTTATGTATTTATGTAGCAAATTTTTAGTAACATATGGATTTCGGTGTCCCCATCAAGCCCCGTTTAGGTACCTATATCTAAATACTAGAATATTAGTACTTGTAGATAAATAAAGGATTGCAACTAATCCACCTCTAAGTGTACAATTTCAATGATACACTTACCTATAGTGTATTCCAACAAGATTTTCCATTAATTCTATCTCTTTTTGAACTAACGAATTCTGGGCTCAGCGCCAAAATATTATGCTGCATTTTGGATTGCAGATTTAAAGTGCATTTCAAGCTACGTAAGAAAACATTTTTTTGTTACGATACAATTTAAAAATTGTGTCATAAATATTAAAGGTATTCTTAAGACCATCCTGTGATAAAATAATATACACATTTTATTACATGGTAAGGATTTAAAAAATGCTAGATTGTATCTTAGTAGCACTAAATCCATCCATCCATCAATCCAAGCAAATGAAGGTATTCCGATTACACGAAATCAAACTTTAAATCACAAATAGAATTTAAAACCACGGAACGTAAACATGAACTACGATATTGTAAGTTATGATGATGTTTAGTTTTAGCTCTGTGTTTTTCAGGTGTGATATACGCAGGGGAGTTCGATGACGGCATGTTCCACGGCCAGGGTGAGTTGCAGTACCCGAGCGGTGCGATCCTCCGGGGCAAGTGGAAACGGGGGACGCTCATCCAACGGACGCTCATCTTCGCTGATGGCATGGAGTACAAGGAAACTGATTGGGATTATTGCAGGACTCCTGACAGAAGGTGTGTTTATTGTTACCAGGAATACACGTGAAGTACTCTTAAATCAAAAATTAAAATCAAAAATATTTCATTAAAAGTCCGATTCTCAACAAGAATTATTTTTGGACCACTATAATATTATTCTACCACCACTTCGGAAAGTGTTTAGTTATGGAGAAGAAGCGGCGCAAGAACTAAAGTTTCTTGAAAGAACACGCATCTTTTACACAAAGATTTCATGTACAATGTCAGCTTACATCCCTGAATTATCAATCGTGTAAGTCTACATACTCTACATAATGTTAAGTGGTACCTCGATCCACAGCAAACAAAAATGGAAGGAGTATTAATTGAAAGTCTTGATATATTATTACTTCGAACAGTTGACACATTTGCGTATGCAAAGTTTGTATAAACGTACTCTCAACCAGAAAACAGTAGCGCTGACTGTTGCTATAACCTAAAAATATGGGAATGTTACACAAACACATATTGATAATATTTAGTTATATGCGACCTGTAATTGCGACAGTTTTCGTTTTTGGTCACTTAATACCCTTTCTTGCATCAGTTCAGTATCTTAATAGACTGCTCTTCCTCATGCTCTATCCGCATGGCAATGATGAACCAATAATTCAGCGTTATATTGAATATCTGCACTGTTAAGCTCATAGATAGACAAGAATAAACAACATATATCATCAATATCAACAATAAACAAAATAAACAATATATCTAACTAAAACTATGCCGTAATAAAACATTTTATCTAGACGCTATTCTGTCTCCTAAATGTTTTAGTATTCGCAACGTTGGTCTCGACAAATTTAGTGTCGTAGAGAATTTCTTCTAAGCACGACCTCAACTCGAATCTTGGTTACAAAGTGTTAGAAGAAAACAAATCCGCAAATAAACTTTTTGAATATTTAATTGTCCTTTCAACAAATAGAAGTAAGGTTTCTTGTTTTCGTAAGTTTATTTCGTTAAGTATGCAAGTGAGATGGACTTTTGGAATTGGAATTGGATTGAACTTTGGAATTTTGCGGATTGACTATAAAAAGCTGTTAATCTGACTACGTTTGTGTTTTAATAGGGTGACATTAGTTAAATGTACAAAGCGTAGGTTTTATTTATACATATATTTTGTACAGCAATAAACAACTTACATTTTAAATGATATCAGTTTTAGTTCCGTATGTTAATATGACGTGTTAGGCTATAGTCGCAAAACTACACACTCATATACATACATACAGGTAGTACCTACTCAAAAATACATATACTGGTAATAGCTCTGTTTTCTTTTTAACTTTTTTCACTGAACTTACATGGAAAGCATAAAAAAGTTACCATTTAGCACAAAAACTTTTAAGGTACTATTACCTTATAATTACTATTAATTTTCTACTTAGACAATGAAAAGTTGCGACTTGTGCATCATAATCACTACTTTTTTTATATGATCGAAGTAGCAAACGAGCATGCTGTCCATCTGATTGTAAGTGACCACTGCCGCCCATGGACATCTGTAATAAACCCCAGATAAGATTAAGGGCATACCTGAGGTTGACCTCAGATGCATTGCTACCTGAGGACTGAGCTGGAAAGCCTCGGATAAGAATGTCTCCCTTACTACACCGAAACCTACTTAGAAGTTACTTGGAAGTACAAAAATAATATGGACAAAGGAACTCAATCCACTTAAATACAAGGAACTCGTCCCACCTAAAGTTTGTAACTTAATTAAGTTGATGTGTCCCTGTGTTTAATTTGAGAGTAGACAAGACTCACCGACGTAGTCTAGAAGCTATGAATTGTTGTCGAAGTTTAATGGATTCCGGTCTATTTACCAGTTAGTTACTGCCTGGATGGCAGGCGAAACTAACTACGTTGTATTTGGATCATAATAACGTTAGAATTTGCTGCCTTGACTATGTTTGTAATGGAAATACATTCAAAACACATGTCTGTGATAAAACCTAATACATAAATATGTAATATTCAATTCAATAACGTAGTTAGATAGTTTGAATATTATAAGATTTAGTGAAATTGACCTTTACTTTTAATATCCTAATTAAGTAAATTTCAGACTTTATGTTACACCCATTTTTACCAATATCAGCAGTGTAAAGCGCTGTCGTGTTCTGATTTAAAGTAATCAAGGGAAAAATAAGTACCCACTTACGAATGCCAGGTTAGTCCTCAAGAGTAACACAGTGTCCTCAAGGTAGCACACACAGGCTTCACCAATCTGTATTGATTAGAGATGTCCACGGACGACAGAGACTACTTACCATCAGGTGGATTGCAAGTTCATTTTCGTATAACAGTATTTGTTAGAAGAAAAGTTTTCTAGTTCTGTAACAAATTAATAGCTATAAGTTCCAAGAGCAGCTGCAAACTTAAAGAATCCAACTTCATCCGCAATATACATCTTCTACATGAGGGCCATTAATATCAGAGAAATATATAGGGAAATGTAAATTCGTGTTATTCCCCGGTGGTGCATTTGTTACAAAAACTTAGAGCTGACGTTGAATTCTTCAACCCATTTGTGGTAAAATGGGCAGATATGAATTGCACTCTAAGTAATTACATTTATGTCTGGAGCTTCGCCACGTGGATACGGAGCCATTACACGGGTAATATACATACGCACGATGCGAAAACATAAAAACAACACATATACGTATGATTCTACAATATCCTTTCCGTCTACAACCTGATTTATCTTCAAATGAAAATCCCGTCAAATCGGATTACGTGCTTTTAAAACGATAAACTAATTAAAAACGAAAGATTATTTGGCAGTCAAAAGTCATAGTTATTGTCCCTGTAGCTAGGGCTCAGAAAAAGCTTCTTGCTTCTCGCATATCGTATCGGCCAGGAGGTGACTAAAAAGTGAGCCTCGAAATGCCCAGGAAGTACGACGGTATGTGTGACTGCATACCATCAAAAATACCTGAAAATTGAAACGAAACTATTTCAAATCCATCCTGTTGATCCCAAGACGGGTAAGACATCGCCAGTGCGTTTATTTCACCCTCGTCACCAATAGAAAATATAATATGGAACAACTGACAGACCTTTAATATATTAAACGTTGCTCTTATTTTACCTGCACTTGGAAGATTAGGGTTTTTCATCACAAATGAAAAATGGGTTATTTTTCTGTAGGTAATTTACGTAACGCGTTACATTTGGTATTTTGCTCACAACAAAGGCTGTAAGTATATTAACTGTACAGTAAATCATAAACCTCTTATAAATAGAGGAGCATTATCTTAGCCGGGTTATATTAATACCTACAACCTAAAATAAGCAATTTGTTTTCCTAACTTAATTAGCAAATAATTTAAGACATGCCGCAACACTTTTTATGTCCCACGGTTAAGCACAGATCTCCCACAAGTAGGAGAGGCTTAACACTTAGAAGACATTTATTTTTAGGCCTAAAAAGATGTTTTATCATAGGTACACTCATGTATTGTACTTGTCAAAAAAATTATGTGAGTTCATACTTGAGGAATTTAATGGTAGCCACTAATGGTTCCACTATACATATCCTGGTTCCATCATTAGACCAGCTCGAATTTACCAAATTATTGTATTTTCATCCAAACTACATAAATATATTATTACACCAAGTCTCAACTACCAAGATTTAACTTCACTGTACTTACTTGGTTAATTTATAACAAACATGTAATAATAAAAAAGACGTTTTGTTATCTACCCGTTGTTAAATCCCAGACTCAAAAAAGCTACTTTGTTTTCAGGTTTTCCATAGAATACGAGGAAGGATTGCAGCCAGCCGGTAAATCGTACCTCACAGCAGAGCAACCGACACGTCCCGTGCCTCCGGGTTACTACGATACGGGTGACGGCTTCTATGACCCCAAGACCAAGGTCGTGTACAGGGCAGATGACATTACCGCTATTATAAGGTAACACTATTGTCTATTGTTAATATTGTTACAGGAATAATGTGTATGTGTGCGTGCGTGAAAGTACTAAATGTTTAGGAAAATGGAGCAATAGCGCACTACTATTGCTTCTACTACCTACTATTTTTTGACGAAATAGCAAAGACATAAAGTTAATATATAGCATAGGCATCTGCAATCAACCCCTGATAAGATCACTCGTGCCTGAGGTCGACCATAGATACGTTGCTACCCCTGAGGACTAAACTAAAACGCCTCGAATAAGTATGTCTCCCTTTACACACCTTTCAGACCAGAACACAGCAGCGCTGAATACTACTGTTATGAGGCAGAAATAATAATACTACTGTGACTGCAACTACTATGAAACGATATTAATATGTAACTAAAAGTCATTGTATTCAATTTCTGATTTGATACGCCTGACACGATGTGTAACGATGTCTGAGTTATCCATTTCGCCTGCATTTAAATCTTATCGAAAATAAAATAAATAGCATGAACTGAAAAAGGTAGAATGTTGGCTACCACTCAGGCTTAATTAGTGAATCGTCGACTCGTATGCAAATGGCAGTGCTAATTGACTCCAATCGACTGATTAACACACTGAATGTAAAAGTACTCCTGAAAAAGTTCATGTTCCAATGTAAGTTTTATCGGTATTTGTGCAAGAGTATTACATGATTTCATTTGCATATTTATAATACTAATTATGATTTGAAGCAGATGACGGACTAGTCGGATCATTGGCATTCTAAGCTGAAAGTCCAATTTCGAATCCCAGAACTACAACCGTAATTTGATTACGTTTGTATTACAAATGAATGAATTTACTATTGATCACCTGTTTACTACAATAATAATAGAAAAACGACACATGAAAAATCTGTGGTATAAATTATTAAATTACTCTTATCATTAGACATCCAGGAGACACTCAATGTCCAAAAGATCAAAAGGACCCTCGGACCGCTCGCCATTGGCTAGTCAAGTTACAGTAAGTAACAGCATAAAAAAGAGATATGAAGATATTATTCCAACTCTTCAGATCTCCGTCTGTTCGAGAGCAAAGATGGATTCTCGACAACTGTCGCACGTCCCCGGATGTCCCTCTCGGCCCTCGTGTGGATCTCTACGAAGAGTGGTCAGAGCCGCGATGTGATATGGAAACGGGGGCTAGCACCTCCATCAACGAGCCTCCAAGCAAGGAATCGGTATGA
Source organism: Urbanus proteus proteus (assembly GCA_018251915.1). NCBI lineage: Eukaryota > Metazoa > Arthropoda > Insecta > Lepidoptera > Hesperiidae > Urbanus > Urbanus proteus. The sequence continues at coordinate 13,081 of DWPV01004350.1, forward strand.
TCACACATAAATACCTTTCTGTAGTCTTTCTTAATAGTAGTACAATTCATTGTTTTGATGACGAGAGGGAACCTTTCAAAAGATTCAGTATGTGGGATTTTTACCGCACTAAACCCTTTACCCTGAACATACTCGGCGCTGCGAAGAGCACTTCGCGGTCTCAGCAAGGAACGCCAGCGTGCTTACTCGTATACGAGGCGTTCTAACTTGGTCTTAGGTGTAGCAACGTCGACCTTATTTGGGATTGATCACAATAATTACATTGACCACTTACCATCACGTAAAGTGTATGCTCGTTTGCTACTTGAATGCTCAGATAAATAGAAGAGGTAGATTACTCAGCGCCTTGTATTTGTGTGAAGCCAAAAAAAACACGCTATTTTTATGTATTTATACGCACACACTTACACCTTACCTTTGTATATTTACCCTTACATAATTACTTTTATAGCCCGACCATTTTAAAATGGCGTCATTTTTTTGTTAGGAATGATAGATCTACCTACTTTATTTATCTGAGATAACAGATTATAAGTTTGGATATCATGTCCCTTTGATCACCGATGCTTACTCAAACAGCTCTAGTCATGATCGAACATAGGAGAACATGGTCTGCTAATTGCTAACCAGTACAATTGGCTGGTTTTAGCACCCCCTGAGGC
>DWPV01004351.1:0-13738 GCA_018251915.1 Urbanus proteus proteus
AATTTAAAATACTTTGCCATAGGTAAATATGACTTCATAACAATAATATAGGTTATTTAATTATATTTATTCTAAAATCCCTACATGGTAAATCTACAGGTAGAGCCCCACACACATATTTATTTTATGTAAGCTCAAGGGAACACTTTTAAGTTCAGTTGCCGTATTTTAACCTATAATACATATAATATAACTACTTATAATACTTAAGTAAGTCAGAATAGGACTTTTCAATTTTCAAATAACATTGGGTACCTATTGAATATCTATAATTTGTTAATCAAGTTTCTTATTTTTCCAGACACTTGTTTTTAAGACTTTTAAGACTTCTGGTATGCAGGTAGACGTAGAGTTAGTCTTTACTTAAGTTTTAGCCCGTTTGATAAAATATTTTGACTATCTGCACCCAAATTTCTGAGAGCATTGAATCATTGCTGAAAAATTCCCACTGCGTCATTAACAGATATTCTGTCCACATGTGTTGTTTTTATAGATTCTATCTCTGAAACACTGAACCACCGACTTAAAATACTTCTGGAACATTTATCAAAGTGCAATTAATTTATATAAGTAGTTTATAAAAAAATGGAACTTAAACCTATTTGATTAGGTCCTAAAATAAACAAAAATAACATGTAGGTAGTTTTCTAATGTTCCTAGGTACCTGGGAATACTTGTAAAGACTCAAAAACTATTACACGGAATTTATATGTAGGACGAAAATTATATGTAGAACATTTGCCTACAGTGAATTAAATCAATTCAGTAATAAGTTAGTACAAATACTTAATATTATATCTTCAACGTGCTTATTAATACTACTGATCACCAATTATCTAAGTACGTATCTACCTAGAAATTTCTTTTTATTATATACTAGTTCAAATTTAAATAAAAGCACGGTTTTATTTTCCCAAGTCTTTTATTTAGAATAATCACCAGCATAATTTTAAACATGTTCAGTTCGCCTTACATTAAAACGTTACTAACAAAGTATGTTGGCGTCGGTCTGTAAACAGTAGAGCCGGAGCGATGACAGAGCGAACACAGCCACCCTCATTACCGCCTCGCACAAACAAAACCGAACACTTACAGCTCACCAAAATATCATAAAAAAGACTAAATGTTTCCTCCAAAATACACCCTACTGTCTTATTATAAAGACTAAATTAATTATCTGTTAAATTCTCAGGAGCATGTGCAATAGTATCTTTAAAACCAAAGATACAGCTATTATTAGGTGTTAGCGTGATTATTTGACAGTTTGAAAACGTTTACAGATTGTAGGTATATTGCTGGGCAATCTGGCTTCCTGCTTTTAATGTAAACACCGTTTTGTTCAGGGTATTCAGTAAAAATAATATGTATCTTCATATATTATGTGCTGAATCTTATAAAGATCAATTATTCAGTTTGCTTACATAAAATTAAACAGATAACCTTTACGTTTGTATACATTGCACGATAATCGGAACTTACAAAAGAACTAGCCTGATTTTTTGACTCTTGTATTAAGTAATCAAATAATAGTGGTTACATAAATTTGATATAGAATGAGTCCTAGTTTTTACCTACTCAAATAAATTCCTAGACAAAAAAAACAAAATAAGAATAAACACTTAAACAACGCTTAGTAGGTAGGTAAGTATATAATTTCAGCACACTGACGTTACAGAAATACTCCATGAGTTATTAATTTTATTATTATGTAGAATTTAGTTTAAGGTCCTATGATAAAAGTAAATTATTAACACTAACTTACAAATAATACAGTTTTACAATAAATGCACTTATCACATGTGTACCCAAACGATGATTTGCATACATATTAAACACGTTAGTTTAGCCGTGCGGTTTGTGTACCCGATCGCTCCACTTTGCATATCCTTCACAGAGTTGCAGTAACGCAGAAAACAATTGTTCTGGGGGCAAATCAATCTCACTCCCGGCCTCACGCTTCCTTCTCCCGTACGACGCAAAATGCGTTTGTGGTCGCTTTATCCCTGCATTTACGAAGAACGTTTGCTGAGGATTCACGGCAGCTGCATTGTGTTTCGCCTTAACAGCTTGCACTATCAAACACAGCAAGTAGCCTCCAAATGCCAGAAACGCTAGCGTTGTCACTGACATGGAAAATATGTTACTGATTTTGCTATGACCATCCTTCTTGTATAAACTCTCTTCGTAGTCCGTTCGCTTTATCGGAGGTGCCTTAATCGCCATCGCTTGTGCTCCAAATGTTTCCAGATACGGTGGTGTTGCAGTCGTTATATTGATGTATTTTTCGGTAGGCACCAGCTCTTGCAAGGAACTCTTTAAGGCCAATAATTTATCTAAAGGTAGTTCATTCAAGTACTGAAATTCTGTGGTTGTATCCGTTGATAGAACTTTTTGAACTACAGACAATATGAAAATGTACCGATACATTGTCATAGACGAGATCTCAGTAGTGTTTAAAGCAAAAGAATGACAATATACTCGTATTAGACGATTGTACTTACATTATTGTGGTCTGCGGAGCACGACACTCCGTTGAATAGCGGTCGTAAAATGGGTCAGTGTTTATCTCGTTTTTTATGTAATTATGTTCTATCAAGAGGCAAGATTTAAGATAAATATTCTAATAATGATGATTTTAGACTTCACTATGCTACAGATATATAGGTCTAAGTGTTTTATGGATAGACATCTAGGAACCTATTAGTATATTATTTATGTGCCACAGATATTACACAAGCCTTTATTCTTCATGATCGTAATGCTTTCGGGGATATTTGAAGTTGGTAGAACCCATCGGTTCGACTCCGAAGAAACCAAAAACCGTTACACCTATTATTGCCTTTTAAAATGTTAAGCGCTGGTTTGTTCTTGTTTACAGGGTGTGGTAAAGGAGAGACAGTTACGAGGCGTCTTAAGGTAGTCCTCGAGGATAGCAACGCATGTATGGCCTAACTCTACTTGAACTTTAATCCCGGTGGAGTTGAACAAAGATGTCAATGGGCGACAGTTGACACTTAACATTCAACTTGTTCGCTACTTCTATCCTATCCTATCCTATAGTAAATAAAATTATTAGACGTATGAGATAACTAAATACCACAGATTTAATGTTACATGACAACCTATTAAAAGCATCGATTTATATTGATATACATAGATCCTAAGCAACGATAGGTAAGTAACTATTTATATAACGCAATTTGTAACCATAGATTTTAGTAACAAAAGTTGGTCACTTGCCATACTTCTCTTTTGTATTGTTATGTAGGTACTTTAATGTCATATCTATTGTCTTTTACTCACAAATGGTTCTTCTATATACAGTGTGTTTATAAAAAGTAATTTGAACTTTTATAAAAAAAAAACTGGTTTTAATTTATGCATTTAGATATACTTAGAAGTAATAAAACTGTCTATAAGAGCCATTTAGTTCAGTAATTTTTTTGTGATACAGTCAACTTGACTGAATTAATTTCCAATATCTGCCAAAGATGAAGTTATGATTACCTACATAAGCGATTTCAAATTCAACGCCATTTGCTTGCACCTATGTAAATATATATTTCGTATTTTTTACAATAAATTAAAATGCTTATTAGGTACACCGCAACGTTCTTACTCTCTGACATATGTATGTTTGAATAATTTAATAAAAAAATTATATACACTAAAGTGACAATCTAGAATATTTTAAATAATAACGTAAATATTTAAAGCAAAAGCTGGTCTATCGTTATTTTTTATTTATTAATCTACCTACATACTTATATTTCTGGGCAGCGTTCAGGAAACAACGTTGTATCTTCTTATTCGACATACCTTAGAGCCTGAAAATATTCGAGCAATGTGTGTTACCACTGAATACAAACAGTTACAGTGCCGAAAACAGTACAGTCTTTGACTGTGACCCTTATGCGTAGGTAAGCTACTCGTAAAAGTTGCTCAGCGAGTTATAAAAAGAGTTATGGTTGCAAAATCACCAAATTTCTCTACGCAGCAGAATCCGTAACGATTAAATCTGTAGACGAACGAAAATAACTAATATACGTGGTCAGCCTATTGGCACATCAGGTTGGGGGTGGGTTGCCAAAATAATTCATGAAATAGAGACCATGCCGAGGCAAAATAAGTACAGAGGTTGCAAATTAAAATAGATGAATTTAGACTGTTAAAGACTTTTCATTTACTTGTCAGTATACTAATTTATACCTGACTGGGCCAGTCACCTTAAAATTGACTATCAACGCCATCTATGCCTACATCAGAAAATGAATGAATATACTTAATTTAAGATTCCTTCGCAGAATTATTGACTTTCCGGAAATTTACTTACTAAAATCTTAGAAATACAGTCTTACAAAGTACGACATCTTTCTGGAAGCATCCTGTATAACAATTTTAAAAAGCAAGACGTATCTGTAGAGCGCAACTGCGCTTGCGCAGCTATTACGTTCGTAAACGAACCATAACACGGGCCCACACATTTCATATCTCATTGTAGTTTCAAGAGTTCCCTCAAGATGGCGTTACATGTGCTGTGCGTTCTTTTGGTTCTTCAAACAGTTACCGGAATTGAAAATCATAAAAATGAAGGTTTAATGGATCATTTAAATACTGGAATAAAATTTGCACAGAATTTTTTAGGTGAGTTCTTCCGTTGATGGTATTTGATTGTTAAAATAAGTACTCTACATATTATTTCGATGAAAATATGTAGAAATCTTATGTTAACAATAAATTATTTTATTAATAAGAACTCTACATATTATTAAATATGAGTTCATTATAGAGCTTCCCTGCGTGGATGAGAATGGAACAGCCATGTAGAGGCAATTCATTACTTTTGAGATAAAGGTGCGTTAGAATTTCTTAAAGAAAACGGTCCAATAGTTTTCAACATTATCCTGTACATGTTATAATGGCGAATTTACATGTTTTGACTTCTTAAAAAGTCATAATTAAGCATAAAATTTGGCTGTAGTTTTATATAAAGAGATAGAATTTACCCAAAGATGCTACATCAAAAATACTACCTGTAATAGTTTGCCGTTATAAATTTGCCGTAAACAATAGATGTTCTATTCTAAGTATTATAATAATAATTTTGACTTTCAGGTTCGGAATCAATCGCATTGAAAGTAGCAGATTTTGTGGTGCGAGCATTCCAAACAGTTAACAATCCCAGAGAAGTGAACACAAGGCGGCCTCCACAAGAAAGTTATGTTGACGATTATTCCGGAAGCAAGGAACAGCTGTCTGAGGAAAAGCGTCCTGATTACAATCTACATGAAGTCCCCGCATCACCGTGGAGATACCTAGTCCGTCTGTTGGGTCTTCAGCCCAACCAAATTAGTGCCGTCGCCGTAAATGCACTAGTATTTGTTGCTCAAATGGTAATTCCTGTTTTGTTTGAATAATTTTAAATATACCTAGATAGTGCATTTATTTTTTTTGGACGTTTTGTAGTTTGAAAGTTATAACATAATATACAAATACATACTAACGAGGCGAGGTAGGTAGTTCTCCTCTCAGGAATAACAACGGCGCTACGATTAACCTAAAAAATAGGATTCCACTTTAATTAACAATTTACATCTTTGGTTTATATGTGATACTGCATAATATAGGTACTATTTAATAATTAATAGAACCACAAAAAAAATATTATTTAAACATAATTAACAAAGGTTTCGAACATTTCCAGATTACAACATTTTTAGCTGGACCCAGACGACCCAGCAAACCATTTCGTTCTGATAACCCAATGGAATGGATATTAAGCAAAAATTCGAAAAAGTTACAGGAGCTGATATCAGCTGCGAAAAATGAATCTCTACCCGATTTAATTGAAGAGCTCATACAACAACACGAAAATCAAGAAGAAACTAGCTGTATTAGATTATTAATTTGTAAAATAAGTCCTTTCGTAAGTAAAATGCAAAAAGCTGTGTTTGGGAAGGAAAACGAGACAGATTTTAATGAAAAAGTTCGAGGCGCAGCCATCATGTACCGCCATCTTCCGTCGAAGGAAGAAATTAACGATAGAAGTGATGTCTGTGAAAAGCGATACAAAGATTGCGACTTGAATGAATAAGTTTTAGCTATAGTGGTTACTTTTATATTTTCATTCAATAAAATCATGATTTCTCGACGTTATTTTAAATTGGCAGATTAATCTTTACTATAGCTAGCTCCAATAACAGCAAACTTATAATACCTGTGATTTGAAACAAGCTTTTTTCAGAGCTTACTAATACCATTTTGATCTTTGATTCAAAGGTATTTCTGAAAGCCTTTGATATGGTACTTGAATAGCTTAGCCAGGTACAAGCATCGCACAAACTTTGATTTGAAGGGAGATCTCCGGTAGGGACACAATATTAAACGCAGCGTTATAACTCAATCCTTATTGGCGCATTTCTTAGTATGTTACTGATCTAATTCTGTTTAGCGTTGATTATAGATGTTTCTAGGCGGCAGAGATACTGTACGATAGACTGCACGTCATTTGATAATTTTTCATCACATAAACTAAATAGTGCATGTTGACAGCTTTATTTATTTTTTGAATGGCAGCAACAATAGCTGTTCACACTTTTCACAGGAAACATCCATTACGTTGCATGTGAATGGATCTATCACAAGTTTCGCTTATTTCGTAACTGCAGGTCGAAGACCTGGCCAGTAACAAGTGTTTAAATATTATTTTTTTATAATTTGTTATTATGTAATATGTCTGAGGCTTGAGACTGCGTGGCGTGAAACATACATAATACCTACTTACTAGTTTGTTGTCCAACTTGTTTTGAAAGTTCATGCATGTAGGATGAAATGCCTAAACTAAAATTGGTAGGACTCTACCTGATTTGAATTCCTCCCCACAATTATTCTTGTCTCATAATCACAGTGTTTACGATGTTTTTAGTTGGAAAGGATAAGACAATATTTTATCATGTATTAAAATTTAATCATAAGGGTTGGCAACGTTCCTCTCATGTGTTTTAATTGACTTTACTAATGACTTCCGTAGGTAGGTCTCTACTACATATTAAAAAAAACTGCAATTGCTCTGTAAATCTCTACTCGTATAATAGTCACTAATTGAAAACTACAAATTGACAACTTTTATGCTATAAAGTCCATTATGTTACTGGATATAATTAAATCGCACCTGGGCACAGTGACTTAATTATCTCCAGTAACTAAATGAAAGCCAGACAGATTCAAAAACAAACAAACAATGCAATCTTGTAGGTAGGTTACATTAGAATTAAGTAGTATGTAATTAGTTTGATCAGCACACATTATTAACTCTTAAAAGCTATCACTGATCTTAATTACCTACGATATTAAAATGAGCGAATACAAAATTACAAAAATAGCTCTAAGTAGAGTAAGTACAGATACTAACAATAACTCTTCAAGTCATAAACACACGCAAAATGTTCGTATTATACGAGTACAATATTTTATTTGTAAACAAATGCAAAAACTGCAGTTTTGACATGCAAATATACTTACTAATGAGTGTATTATTCAGTTTGTGATTACCACGAGGACGCTTTATTTTAACTAGGACATATGAAATAGAGTAAAAAATGTAAGGAGTAGTTTGAGAAAGTGTTCGACTGTGAACCCCGCTTCTTAATATGCAAGCTCGTTAAATAACTAGAATAGATATAATACATTGTAGACGTTGATGGACTGATTAATTTGATTCGAAATTTAATAACAAAATTAGTCTTTAGATGCCGGCGCCGGACTGACTTAGTCTGAGAATAACTAGAAATTAATAGATTTAACTTATATAGCCATTAGTGAAAAGTCTGATATCAAATAAGATAACTATGATACAATTCCTGAATTATGTGTATTACAGTAAGAACTAAAAAATCTTCTTACGTAGGTACCTAAGTCAATTCCAACACATTGTATAAATTGTACAATACAACTGAAAACCATATTCATGAATGGAACTACGTACCGTATAAACAATTTACACATATCGCCTAAACAACGTATGCAATTAGTATGTGCGACCTAAAAGTGCGTGTTTGCAAAAGTCAAAAACTCAATTTGTTTCATAATAATAGGTGATGCAATAATTAGATAATGGCGGATCGATGGCCGGTGGTGGGCAGTGAGCGGAGTTACGTAATCGAATTTAAGTAGGTACCTACATGAAGAAAGTCCGTGGACATTGGTGGAAAGCTCAAATGGCCGCCCGCGACGCGAGAGCGTTGCTACGCCGACTTGATGCGTGGTTCCAATGAATTTAACGCAGATTCTGCGGTTTACGTTTGAAGAAAGCAGTTTTTAGATTAAATTATAAAGTATTCATTATTTATGGAGTCGGAATGGTAAAGTGGTATTAGTAGAGCATTTAGGGTATGAATTTCGCTTTTTATTCTGCCGATACCTACTGATTCTAATCACATACCAAGTTCTCAATATAATATTTAAATATATAAATACTCGTTATTTTAACAATATAACGACATAAAATTACCTATCTATCATTTAATTTTCAACTCGACTGCATACTAATAGTAACCGTTATTTATTTAATTACAAAAATAGTTCATAGTTAAAGTCATGAATCATAATTGACGTAGTCGTACATCTACTTTGAGGCCAAAGATGGCGTCGAACTTTATTACAAGCGTCAAGAGTTAAGTATAGATATTTTCTTGTTTGTCAATAGTCGACAGGGAGAAAGTGGGCAAGTATGGCCGCAGAGCCAACGGCAGCAAAAAGTAGTCAAATTCGGTTTAAAACAAAAAGTACAAGCAAATTACGGACATTCACCTTAGAGGATAAATTGGAGGCAGCCATTACCCACTCTTTCTTTCGTTTAATTGGAATTTAATACGCTGCAACGATGTATAAAATATCTTACTTTTTATGTAAGAATGTAAAATGAAACACGGCAAACGTGAATAAGTACCTAATGTAGGTAAATACCTATGTATATGTTCTATCTAAGTACCTGTACCTACCTATATATTTTATGGTTCCTATAGTTTACATCTATAGCGACCTAGTTCATACTTACCGATGTCAGTGCACTGAGGACATATGTACGGCTCTTCGAAGGTGCGTCACTGAGCCCGGTCTTTTCCTTCTCTTCCAGTTACTCCTCGCAGGCGTCACTTAGCAGGATGGTGTCCCCCGCTAACTTAATCCAGAGCTGTCTCTACTCTAATAACCATGTGCTTACTTTGATAATTGTAGGTACAGCGTATATCACCGATACCATGAGATATAAGGACCGTGTTTAATCCTATTTTGCTTTTACCTATACCTAAATATTGTTACGATTAATAAATCTGCATGTCCTTTAAAATTTTACAGCCTATAACCCACCTTAGTCAATATATAGATAAAATATTGAGTTTTCCAAGATAAACTCTACATTGCAAATATTATTTTCTAGGCTTTATCAGTATGTAGGTATACTTGGCCTACATAGATATATCAAAAATGGTATTTCTAAAACGTGACCAAGTTATTTACGAGAAAATATTAACCTAACGTGAATGCAATAAGACTAATAAGAGATTTTCAATGTCGTTTATTCGCTCATTGCACAAAATTGCTCCCCTGCACTATTTCAACAACGCAATAAATATAGATATAGCTATGACAATTGAATATTGTGTTGGCAACGCATTGTTTGTAGAAATGATCCGTCCTGCTTCACATTGGGATCAGTTTTCACTTTCTTAAAGGTACCTTCTGCGACATTGCACGCTTGTGCATACTGAATATGTTATTATGAAAAACTATGAGCAGATTTCCATTGTAATAATAATGCGCGCTGCATACATACTCATTAGTAAGTACTTTATTATAGTAACGAATTGAAATTCATATGATTGAATAAAACTGATGATTATTTTCTATTAGTCTTTTGATTTAAAATATCAAATCATCATGTTTTCAATAAATGAAACTCTAATCAATAGACGGTCTTAGATGACCACTTAAGTTTATCATATTTTGATTTTTGTATGATTTTATAACAAAATCCGATTTTTTTACCTACAATATATGCCATACCAAACGAAATAATTAATAATCTAATATAGGTTATATTATTTTAACCAATTATGTATTGTATGATAACTCTACATTTGAGTTTAATTAAATAGAACAGCTAGTAAATAAATAATACCTCGTCACAGCTGTAACAATTTAGTTACAACAGTAACAATTTAGTATCATTCAAACACATTTATTAAAACGACAAAAGAACCACTATTTCATACGTGATAGCGTGCAGTGGAACGGAACAAAAACATTCGAAAAAGATTACCCAAACCAACAGTGATACACGGCCGCTTCTGCTAAGGTAATCGGAATGCGGCGTGTCCTTCTAGGTCAACACACTACCTCGATAATAGACTGTCATTGACCAGTAAGAACGAAAGCCAACATTTCGCTGCCCTACTGGCCCACTATCGTTTCGTTGATACTCGTTAATATTGTTGTTTACGAGAAAACTCAACCTTTACTCTTCCTAAACTTATGAGTTCCAAATAACTTGATAACTAATTCTTCATATTTGAACACGCTTAGGAAGATTTTTCTTTCTAGATTCCGTAGCCTACTGTAATGCACTTGAAAGCCTAGTCACGTAGCTTTCTACATGTAAAGTTGTCAACAAATTGTTTGTATGGAATAGTGTAGTATAGTAGGTACTCATATTGTTAAGGTTTAAGAGAATACGAGTTACTTACACGATGCTTGCTGTATAGTGTAAACCTACTGTAGTTTGCTGCGTAGTGGAAACCTAAAATATCATAACTTTCTTCTTGTTATTAAGGCAGAAGGTAACTTAAATATAAAACACAGATGATATGCAGCAGTATTTTAATCATTTACTATTTGTCTACCTACAATAGAAGTTGTAGTAAAACATTTATTTTTTTAAATATTCACTTTTCTATACAAATTGGAAATGTAAAGTTATAAAAAATACGTAACATTCGTGGTCTATTTACTTAATGCTAATGTTAAATTTCTGAAATAATTTCAGTAACCTTACTCGGAATAACAGTTTTCAGGTATTATAATTATAAATCTGAGTAATTTGTAAATTGGTTAGTTTTTACATTGCTTTTTTTTCTAAGTTTAGACAGCGCAGCCAGCGTTACCGATACCTACCGATACACGTGATTGTTAATTTCATGCAAATACTAAACGTTCACGCATGTGTAGCTTGTAAACGGAAAACCAATTGCTACGCTATCCAGCGTATTCTGCTACTGTCACATAACTTTTTTGTAATAGAGGTAGCAATCGGTAGTCTACTGCAGTTCAGTGGTCAATGCATTTTGTCACGACATTTGTGTATAGCCCCAATAACAAAATGTTACTCTAAGAAACTAATCAACTTGTAGGATTTAACTATGTATGTATATGCATGGTGTACTGTTTTAATGTAAATATAACGTTGTAAAATACCTTACAACACCCTCTAAGTTTTTGGCATGAAATCTTTTTATCGTATCAAAACAAATGTACAGAGAACTAACACTTGATTACTTTTATACCTAGACACTTATTATGATTGTCTAGACACCTTTTTGCAAATAAATGAGTAGGTGTGATGTAACCATAGGAATATATCCGCATAGACATAGGTATTGAATTTGGGTTGAGCATTTTCTTATTTTATAACATTTATGAGCTCATAGCTTAGCAACGATTGGAATCAACCGTTGGTACCGCCCTCTGCGGCTGCCTTAGAAACTGCGGAGGGGTCAAACGAATGCGCGTCCCAATTCCTTCCAGTTCCGTCTGCAGCATAGCAATCTTAAGAAGTAGATACCTAATTTGCAACCGCAATAGGATCCATAAATAAGTATACGAATGTCAGTAGTAGCTCGTCGCTGATTGGTGGTTTTGAGTTTCAAATGGTTACGTGGGTAAGTAACTCACATGCAAGGCATGTTGAGCTAAAAACTTAGTTTTTCTAATATGTTGTGTGTGGATTTGAATAACAAAGTTTTTTTTTTAATTTTGGCAATTTCACTAAAGAATTGTGTACTTCCATGTAATTAATTTTAAAACTGTTCAAAGATTGGCCTCTCTAGTTAAATTTCATTTATAAAGATGGTCAAACTAGGAAACAGTTTGCAGTTAAATTAATTTCAGGAATTGAAATATAATTACGTCTTTATCATTAATTTTTCTACGCCGAAATATGGACACGCAATGTCTCGGCGAAGCACCTAATACCATGCATGCAGTATCCACGGTAGCTAACTAAGTCCAACTACTATAAACTATTAAGTCCATTTTTTTTTAATTATCATTATTGTATTCAAGCAAACATATCTAATAAATAACTAATATCGATTATCAAGCACTTAACGAACTGGTAGAACAAAAAATACTAAAGAGAAAAGTAAGTTGAGAGAAGCTCGCTTTCCACATTTACAGTTACCTGAGCAGGCATATGTAAATTGACAAATATTACCGGACTCACTAATAGGGCCTAAGTATGGTGGTGTTAGAATGGGATCATAACCTAAACGCTGGTATATTTACCTACATACCAGCACTAGCTTGATTTTCTGGGAAAAAGACGAAAAACGAGTATGCAGCTATGTTACATTATGGGTGGTCTCTAGAAAATATAGAGATGCAAGAGTGATAAATGTGGAGCTAAGCGTTTTTAAGAAATAAGGTGTCTTAAAACCAATTTTTGTTAATATATATCTTTGAACTTTACTGAGTACATAATTTTTAGTACCTGCTTCAGAAGAATTATATAATTCTAACACTAAGCTTCGTATTGATGTTAAATAATTCAATCTCTCCAATCATATAAGTTCGTTGAAGTCTTTTGTACCAAAATGATATTAAGTTGCGTATGAATGGTAGTTCAAATATAAATAGTATTTAATTTAAAAATATATCGGTGTAAGTACTTTAAATATGTAGATTTAACTTAATATTTGGCATTTTACCTACTATAATATCATTTATTTTCAGAAACGATTGTTTGTTATAACCGTCGAAAATATTTTTTCTAATTAATTTCATGACGCTAACGTCATAAAATTAGTTCTTTCGTGTTATATTATTTATGCATAATTTGTAAATTGTGTTATAGATATATGGCATACATATATCTTTGATGTAATTACAGTGTACTTAAGTTCTTAGTCAATATTAACTCCCTAACATTTAAGACAATCGAACTAAGAAAAGATAAAAGTAAAATAGTTGATTTTTATGTAGGTAAAATGTAGTAATAGAATTACGTAATGTGATCAAAGGATTTGATGACTAATAAATTAACACGGATCCGAATTAACTTATGTAGAGCAACGCGTTCCACTTCAGTACGAAGATCACTATTAACAGAACATTCGCAAAAAATTACGTAACAATAAAACTGCATCAGTAGGTATATAAAAATCAAAGATATTTTTCCTCTTACAGTAGCAGAATTCCCCGAAAGAAAGTAGTGGTGACTCACTTTGTTTATGACGCTCGGATCCTTTCTTTTAAGTAATTTAATTACACACTCATTTGATTTTTAATCGAACTGAAGTAAAAAATTTACACCTATGAAGTTTCTTGTGTCACTGCTTCTGCATAGAGGTATTCTAAAGCGATGGTATTTTATATTTTTTACCGACTTCGAAAAGGAGGAGGTACTATGTTCGGATGTATGTAATTTTTTTTTTTTTTTTTTTTTTTTTTTTTTTTTTCCCCGATT
>DWPV01004352.1:0-13733 GCA_018251915.1 Urbanus proteus proteus
GCGTGAAAGTGGAACAGACAGACAGACAGACAGACAGACAGAGTTACTTTCGCATTTATAATATTAGTAGGGATTAGAATCAACAGCTTAAGTTAACATTAATGCATGTGTCATATATATGAATTGAATTGTGAACATTTGAAGCCAATTATGGATTTTAAATTCAATTGTTAAAAATATAATTTTACTTTCGGATAAAGATTTTTTTGTACATACATTTACATCGTGGTCACTGTTCTCAACAAAAAAAAATATTTACCGTGATGTTCGTAAAAAGGTTGAGAACGTCTGACCTAGGGGTTGGCGTTCCTAAAACGCCCCAGTCTGTGGTCAATGCTCTAGGGTACGTAGATTTGTTAAAACAATTCTGTAATGGGGTTATTTTTCCTCGCAGATTTTGGGCCTTTACTGTTGTTTTTGTTCTAATCTAGGTTAAGGCGCTTAGTGGTTAAATAAAATAAGGGCAAGCGGTAGTCAAAGTATAAAAGGTAGAATAAAGTTATTTTTGTAGTCAGAACATAAAGCTCTTTTTGTCTCTTTGTAGGCGTTTTATATTGGACAGTTTTTGACAGATAATATTTCTAAAAGATTAATACTGGAACGTGTTTTAGTTTCAGCTGAACGTACTTTCATCTATCCATCATAATATTGAGGTTAACTGCTGGCAACCAAGGCACTTATAAATTGCAAATTACTATTTCCTTATGGAACGAAAGTACTATTAATAAAATCCAGTAAGAAAATCAATGGGTACCTATATGTTTTTTTTTCATTCGATATATAAATAGTTATTTGACATTTTAAAGTAGGTACCTCCCATAAAAATAATCAAAACAATGAAATATTTAAATAAATATTTACTTGTCTCAATAAAATAACTATTTACCGTTTTGACTTACACAATTCTAATTTAGTAAATAATAAAAAAAACGATTATTCAACTTGAGCCTAATGATAAAGCAAACAAGTTAATGGAAAGTAACTAGTTAAAAAAGCTGTCAAAGAATCGTCAGCTTTGAGCTCTTTTGCACATTTCTTTCATTTTCTTTCTACATATAAACGTTAGTGGCAAAAAAACGCACAAAACTTAAACTTTACATTATAATAAAGAATCTACACTTCTAGAAAAAGCCTGTAATAACGACTTCCAGATTTAACTTTAATAGAAGCCTGGTCTTTACGGCGCCATAAAGTAATTTAAACTTTTACATTCCCTTGTACCTTTGAGGGTCAATTACAACTTCAACGGATCAGGAGGTAAAGTGCACTACAGTTTAAACTACGATGAACTATAATTCAACTATAACCTATTTCTGACTTATAACAGCAGTGTTAAGCACTGCTGTGTTCTGGACGGAAGGGTGTCGTTAGGGAGATACACTTAACCTAGGCGTTTCAACTCAGTCCTCAGGGGTAGCAACGCATCTTTGGCCGACCACAGCTAGGAGTGTGTTCTTACCTGGGTTTGATCATAGACAGTCATGAACGGCGGTGGCCACTAACCATCATATCCTTCTGAAAACCGAGCTGTAGGTATGGTAAATTACGAGAAATTAAGCTCAAAAATTTTGATAAGTTAACAATGAAAGTTTAATTGCGCTTTTAATTTTCGTCATAATGCATCCGGAATTAAATTATAAGTTCACCGTATTAGCGTCCAAGCGGCTTAAATTAAACTACACTACGTTTTAATCTAAACTCGAGAACTGTAACTAACATACATTGTACGTCAAAGTTCATAATTGAATCATTTTACGTTAAAAAATCTAGTAAGACTGAAGTGACAACATTATATTGTCTTCTATATCTATACTAATAAATAAAATTGAAGTGTCAGTTTGTGATTTCAAAATAACATTTTTTTACTCAATGCATATGAAAGTATACACAATAGCTATAACAAAATTGCAATTAAAATTTTGTTTGTCTGTCTGTTTGGTTGAGGTAATTTTCTAAATGGCTGGACTAATTTTGACGAGAATTTCACTGGAATAACATAGGTTACTTTATTTTTTTTTAAACATTAGCGCGCGCTCCATTAGCTTGCGGACGCCTTCGCGGGAGCGATGGATATCACTTACGTTTAAATAAGTACGCCTTTTACTTCTTTAACGCGGGTGAAACCGCGGAGATCAGCTAGTTAATTTAAAAAAAATAGTAAAGTCATATGCGTATATTTGTACTCATATGACACATTACAACCTACTCTTTAAGGACAGTGATGCAGTGAGTAAGCACTTCGTGTAGAGATAAATAATCATGCTATTCATACACTATGGTAATCTATTTTAAACAGGATTTGTCTCGTACCTAAATTTGACTACAAATGCGTTACTACACTAACAGACTAAGTTCAAACGCTTTTGTAAGTCTGCCTTACTACATAGCTTAATCTTAAAACTTTTGTCATAAGGCAGAAATACGTTCGGCGGTTTAGTTGAGCCTCGACAGGACCTTTACAATATAGTTACAAAAGTGATTTAAAGTGGTTACGCTACCAAAACCCTTTGTGCACTTTATAGTGTAAACGTTTGCACCTTAGCTTAAAGTGGTTTGAGGTTTAGGTTAACTAAACTAAGTAATTATTTCTCAAATGAAACTTAAGTTTAGTGCCTTGACGTTGACATTAATCATTTACAAATAGTAAAGCATAGCATAGTTGACGGCCCCCTTGGCGGAGCGGTATACCGGTCAGACGCGCAGCCCACTGTCTGGCCGGGAATCGAACACAGGACCCATCCTGGGTTCGATTCCCGGCCAGACAGATATCTGAATGATGAGTTTAGATTTCTGTTCTGGGTCTGGGTGTTTGTGTATTCGTCTTTGTGTGTCCACGGTACCAAGTTACCAACGACACAGGAGAAAATCCTACTGTGGGGCTATGAGTGTAGAAAGCATCTTTTGACACTGAATGGCAGCTAATAATGTCCAACTGACACTAAATGACAGCTTTCAGGAAAGCTTTATTTGGGCGTCCAGACTATAGGACAAAATTGGGTGGTACGATGGTCTGTTCATTAATCAAGACAGTAAAAGATTTTCACATTACTATGATCTAATAGTGATGTGTTATAGTAATTGTGGTTGTAAAATGTTCCAGGTAGATAGTATTAATAACTTCGTGTAGCGATACATGTATCCATTGAAGATTGAATTTATGAAGGAGTTTTATCTCTTTGACTAATAGTGATGTTCATAAAATCAATCTTGCATTGCTTGTATTGTAATTATAATGATCCAGGTAGTAACTTAGATAGAGGTAACAAATTGCTGTAACAGGGATGTTGTAAATATAATTATACTTGTAATGTAATTGTGTGATTCATGTGTATTGACTTAGATAGTGGTAATAAATTGTTGCAATTAGGTGGCCTGTTCTATTGAGAATTTGAAAGAATTTTCAAAATTAATTGATTGATGTAATTAAAACAATTGTGCTTGTAAAGTGATATGATCTATGAGTCTATGATCTACATGTAACCTTAGATAGTTAATAAATTGGTGTGGGAATTTTATCAGTAGGCCTTTTTCATGTTTCTATCACTTATTATTTTAGCGATGTTCTTAATTATGCGATCAAAGTAAGTTTAGAATCCAGGTGTTTGCTTAATGTCACTATCATTTTCACTACATAGTACAAAACAAAGTTGCTTTCCGCTGTCTGTTCCTATGTATGCTTAGATCTTTGAAACTACACATAATTTTTTGATGCTGTTTTTTATATAGATAGAGTGATTCAAGAGGAAGGTTTGTATGCATAATAACATCCATTATATAGTAGGGAAGTCTTTGAAGCCTCAGACAAAGAGCTAGTTAATAAAAAAAGCGTAACAAATAATTTGCTTAACATTTATTTGCCTTGGCAATTTGGCTTTGCTCAAAAATATTTCTATTGCTGCTTAGAAAACCATCCGAATAAATGTTCTTAGTATTATGTTTATTTGTGACTTTGTTTTAAAATGTTCACTGTATTTATTCGAGTTTTTAAGTTTTTATTTTATTACACTATGATATTTTGTGTTGTCCCTTTTATACCTAAGTTTCTGTAAGTACACTAGAAATCTATTTTTTTTATATCAAATATAGATTTCATTTTCTTTGTATGATTACTTTAAATAAATATGACTATAATATTATCACTAGAAATCATTGTGCAAAATTAATCACGATGCATTTGCGATGAGATAATGTTTATTTTGCAAAAAGGGCAAAAGTGAATTGTATATCCTTTATAAGGATACTTAAAATAATAATGTTCAATGATGTAGGTACTAGTTCTTCCTTTTGGGGTAAATAATGGTATATTCCTTTTATTTGTATCATTTAAGTGTTAAAATGTTTTTGTACTATTTAGGAAAGCATGTGGAATGTAATGTATTGTCATTATACATATTATAAGTAGCTGTACAAAGTTCGGGATTAGGTAATTAATACTGATAAGATGTAAATTTTATACGTAGATAAGCAAAAATTGTAATAAGTTTTGAATATGCATGAATACAGTCCGACAAACTTGTCTGTGCGTGTTGTGATATCTCAGCTTTATCAGTAATATCTATGTGCATAACAGTGCCCCTGCCGAAACTTAATAGCAACGCTACAAGGGCACTGACTACTTTATCTCGAAGCACTTATTGTTTATTTGAACCCTCATAACTTGCATTTGGATTATCTCACATAGAGAAAATTTTCAGGATATGAGGTTGATAGTAAACTAAGTAATTTCAATTTCTCCAGGATAGGTGTCTATCCTTAAATAAGTATATTTGATGAAATTATGACCTAAATTGATCTCATGTTATTTACAATAAAAGTATAAATACATAACATATACATGCATTATAATAATTTGATAAACAATCGTTAAAATTTTCTCCTTCTCTAGTACTTTTGACAAGCTTCCAAAATGGCGCTTATCCCACACGTACAGAAAAGTAGTTGGACTATAATAATGTTGATTTGTGTTTCGTCTCCTATATTTTATATGTTCTTTGACTCCTTATTTTTTCTAATAATATACATTTGAAAATTTAATTACTTCATGAAAATATGAGGAAACAATGACAATTTTCCATTGTTTTAAATATGTGAAAAATGATGTACATAGTGGCTACATCTTTACTTCGACTTATGTCGAGTAATGGGTTGATGATGACAAAATTGATACAAATTATATTTACAGCCCTTGATATGGGGTAATATGTGAGCATGAGGCGTTTTTTAATTTTACATTTGATCTCTATCAATTCGCATTGGAGCAACATAGAGAACTCTAGATCAGCCAATCTCAAAGTTTGCGGAGCCCTGGGGCTTCACAAAGCCTTTACGAGGGCTCCATGAAGCTCCACTAGATTGTTTTTCTTTTACTATAGTATACACTTACATTGTAACATAATTACCCAGTATAAGGTTCAGGGTTCTGTCAGATCTGGGGAGAGTATAATACACAAAAGTAGATCCTGATATGAGTTACACTTACACTGTACTGTACTGTTGAAGTGTTTCTTGATAATAGAAAGTCAAAATCCAATGTTAATTATTATCATTGAATTCCAATGTAATGATGTATTCTATATTTATGTGTACCACTCTTGCGTCTTTGTAATTCAGTTCACAAGAGTTAAATATTTAGTTCTTAAAAATCTTGTTTGGTAAACCAATTTGTTTTTTTCTTAGTAAAATTCTACTTCTCTCATCTCTTACACCTTAAAAAAAATAAAACTGAACCATTTACAGATGTTTTACGGATACATAATAATTATTTTTTGCTATGAAATTAAATAGAATTATTTTTAATATAAAGCGCCTTTTTTATTCCTTTCCTGATTGTATTATAGTTTTATGGAGTATAAATAAAAATGAAATATCCTGTGAATAACAAAACAGTTTATTTAAAAAAATACAGGAATATATTATATGCATAATAAGAGCTTAATAACCGCCCAATCTTAAATCTAAATTGTTTTCTGCTATGTACTTTTGAACTTCATTCATTTCCCCAATAAGGTCTACCGTTAACATAGTGAGATGTTCACATTTTTCAATCACCTGAAACACTGTATTTTTTGACACTTCTAACGTACAATCCAACCACAGATACGTTAAGTTTTTTAAAAAACCCTTCTGTAACAAAAATAGTAAAGTCGAGTCCATCTCAAGTTTAGTTTGATACTTGAGTGCCATTTTTTGCATTTTATCAGTGCACTCTAGTAGATAAATCAATAGATTTTCGATATCAAAATTCTCATTCCCCAAAGTCAGATTTTTGAGCTTATTAAAAATGTTTGTGGGTCGTCGAAAGAACCGCGGAATAGATAAAGCAGTGGATTGTGTCATAAGACAAAGTGTGGTGAGATTTGGACAACATGAACCAATGGAAATTACTGCATTGATGTTCATAACATGATCCATTTCCCAGAGGGCAAAATGTGTTAGATATTCACCTTTAACGGCGAGAAGTTGTTGCATGGCATCCGTAAAGGAAAAGAAGGATAAATCTAATTTATTGAGCCTCAGATCGCTTTGCGCAATTTGTTCCATGATGCCATCTTTATCGTGAGTCGATAAGTGAGTTACAGATAATTCTCTCAGCACGGGACATATTTTTATTAACTTTTTGACACCCTCCGGAGAAGCAAAGTGACTGTTTATTTTTCTGAGACCTAAAGGGCCAAGTTTGGTATCTGTGTTAATTAATGTGGAACCAATATCACAAGATTCAATACGAAGCTCCTCTAAATAAGGTAGCTCACTGACTAACATGATAACTCCTGGCTGAGTGACGCATCGGCCAACTCGCTGAGCGCGCTCATTCCTTGGTGGGTCCATTGACAGTATACGTAACGATTTTATCGTCGCAACAAACTTTAGTCCAGCATCGGACACATATCGAATTAAAACAGAGGCGTTAATTCGCGACTTATGAATATTAACTTTGGATACAATATTGAGTTCCTCGAGCATATTACAGTTTTTGGAGATCACTTCGAGTATTTCATCGGTACAAATAAATTTGAGGTCAAGAACTACTAAACGTTCAAACATTGTAAGGATGCTAGTCCAATAAACCTGTGGTATACTTGTGTCTATGTCAGATCTGTGGAATATTGACATGTTGGGATGCAACAGGACATGCAGCTGAATGCGAGGGTCACCACGATAACGGATGACACCTCTTTCTAGACACAGGGCGTCAAATAACCTGAAACAGTGAAATTATATCAAAGATTAGTATGTTTATTTATTTATTACAAAAAATTGCATTTATATGATTGCGCATTAATACTAGTGTCCAACAGAAACTGGCTTCATCTACGTTCAGCCAAAAATCGTACCTTCGGCGAAACCTTCAGCTTCGGCCAAAAAGGGCTGAAGTTTTGGCACGCAAGTCTAAAAAGCACCAAAATTGAACAAACTGTTTTAAATCTGGGAGATTGTGACGGAGATGTTGAATCTCAAAGGCACACACACAGTCCATTATGGGCTTTCACAGCCAGTTGTGTCAGAAATTCAATTATTTCATAATATTATAATTTTCGACACATTGCATAGTAATTTTAAGCAGCTCTAAAAGCTATTTATATTTTTGTCTTTCAAATAGTTATAATATTAATTTTAGCCAATCTGAATTTAAATTTCTTAGAGTTTCTAAACCTTCGGCTTTGGCCCTTATTTCCAATCGGCTTCGGCCAGAATTAGACCTTCAGTCGGACACTAATTAAGACTTA
The DNA here is from genome assembly GCA_018251915.1 of Urbanus proteus proteus. Lineage (NCBI taxonomy): Eukaryota > Metazoa > Arthropoda > Insecta > Lepidoptera > Hesperiidae > Urbanus > Urbanus proteus. The sequence goes on from DWPV01004352.1 coordinate 7,728, forward strand.
TATTGGTATTGCTTATATTAAAGTTGTAGAACCCTTTGTGGCTTGACTGTGTGTGCACCACCACCACACCTATTTCTGTCTAATAACAACAATGTTCAGTGCTGCTGTGTTCTGGTCTGAAGGTTGTGGTAAAGGAGACAGGGTTTCCAAGTTAGTCTTCATAGACAGCAACACAACTTATGGCAGACCTTAGGTAAGTACTAATCCTATGTGGCTATGATTACAGATGTCCACGAGATTATTTACCATCAGATGGACAGCATACAATATGTATGTAACGAACTACTACATATTATAAAAAAATCTTATACTCGTTGATGGTTGCAAAGGTTGGTTTGAAAAAAAACCTTGCTAACTTGCACCTGATTAAAACAAAATACGAATAATCTTAAAGTAATATGTCATAGTTTTGGAGGCGTAAAATTCTATTTTTTATGACCTGAACATAGCAATTTACACAAATTACACAAATAAATATATAAAATTATAATTACCTGACTGGAAGCATATCCGACAAGTACCTTTTTAACCCTAACACCTTTCGTTTGCATTCCGTATATTCGATTTCTGGGTAACTTTTTTCGATGGTGTAACAACAATCATTTATTAAGTTAAGAGTGTATTTAATGCAAACACTAAATAATGTATTCGGCTGTTTACGGGGAGACATTGCGAATTATTACGAAACTATCATATAAAATAGGAATTGCATGGATTACACTACATTTAAAATAAAAGATGCAGTATTGCTGGAAAGTATAGAATTTGTAGTAAAAATAATACGCGACTCACTACATTTCGAATTATTTTACACTACACACGATTTTTTCTTATGATCAGTGGTTTACAATAGCTGTTTCTTTGCATTTGACTCTTAGTAATCCCTTTGCAATGTACGTTTACTTTAGCTGCAATAATAAAATAGTAAAATAGCTGAAATAATTTATGACTGACTGTAATCGTATTGTGTGACTTTTAATTCGCGATGTCAAATGTCAATAAAATTTACTCGTTTGTCATTGTCATTTGTCAAAATTAATTTTACTTTTCTTAAATTTGTTTCACGGCCATGAATCCGAGTCTTGTAAAGCCAAATTTCATTCTTTTCTTTTATCCTATAATAACTTCTAATGAATATCCACACAGAAGATGACGATGATGAGATAATTCTATATACAGGATGATAAAATAAGATAGGTCCAGTAAGGTAGTGGGGACTTTATTAGGACTTGTTCATGGAGTCTTAGAAGGAACACGAAAAGTCACCCCTTGCTGCATTATATCACTTTCCGACTGTAGTTCGACCCCGGCGGCATCTATTCCCGGCTTATAACAGCAGTGTTAAGTACTGCTGCGTTCTGGTCTGAAGGGTGTGGTAAGGGAGACATGCTTATCTGTGATTAACTTCAGGTTGGATCTTGATCTTACCTGGACTTGATTACATACAGATGTCCATGGGCGGGAGTGGCCATTTACTATCAGGTGAACTGCAAGCTCATTTTCTACTGCCATGCTATAAAAAAGGTAATTAAGAAAAAAGCGTTATTTTCAAAGAAAAAAAAACATTTTTGAATTGGATAATTTATTAATTTCCATCTCTTTACAAGTTCAATGGATTTATTATAATAAGTCTATTACAAATAAAATATATTTATAGGTAAGGTACCCATACTACCTACTTACAATATTTTAATAATTACAAGTTGTTTATCTATTTTTAATTTTATAATTAACTACAATTGGTATATTCTACTATTAATATTATAATTCTAGAATTAGTTACAGATTAAAGTATCTATACAGTTTTATACATTATATAACTAGTGATACCTAAATAATAATATAACACGCTCCTTGAATTATTGTTAGTCAAATCCGTATTTCTATTTTCTATTCTATTTTTTTTACTTTGGCGAAATTTAAGTTAAATTTATATTTATCTGAGGAAAAAACGGTAAAATTCCCAATGGTTATGTTAAAATTCACATTAAAATTCATATTAAAGTCTACGGCACTTTAAAGTTACGTCGTATATATCGCACAAGACCTGTCAGGATTGCACAATAGTGGCGGCCAGTCTCTATAAAACAATTCAAGCCCTAATAATATAAGGCGTTTCGTACATAACGTTTACCTTCTTGAAGTTAGGCAAGTGTCAGTCTATTGCAAAAATCCATTCAACGTTAAATAAACATAATTAAAAATGTTCAGATTTGGCACTTACAACGTTAAAAAACAAACCAGTTAAAACATTTCCTATAAACAATCACAAAAAAATCGTTGTAAAACCTTTCGTTAGGTTAATTATGACGACATGATAAAAAGTCGGTATCAAGCAAAAATATATATACAAAATTACAAACCTTTTAGAGAGAACGAGTAATTGTTTCGTGATAATTAATTTTGTGTCATGATAATTATTTAAGTTCTAAATAAATACCTAGTTCCTAGATAAAGGCTATAAAACTTACGTCTACATATTTAAACTTAATTTAACTTACGTACGTTACTTTTATAATGTACGTTTAAAACTTATTTCTGAATAAGTTTTAAATAATATTCTTTGTTGATAGAGTGCCTACTTGGAAACTATGTTTTAATAATTTATAATAGTTTCTAAGTTTGGGCACATCCTAATATATCATTTATTTATAATTGATAAATATGTATTTTGGCACCAAAACATTAGAAATGAATATTTAAATGTAATAACGGGTATTTTTTACTATCCATGTAGATAGGGGTAGGTACTTTTATGTAGTAACTGTTAACATTTAATAAAATGGCAACCATAATTATTCAGGCGTTCCAAATAATATTATAATTTAATAAGAAAATATACATGACATTGTGCATTTTATATAAAAACAATGTTACTTTTACTTAAATATCTAGGTACTTAACAATACAATAATGTTTAAAATATGTTATAATAAAAGTAATCGTGTCCATGTCCATTCCGTTAAATATAATTTTATTAAGAGGAATAAAATTTAATAACACAGAAAAAATTAACATCAATCACAATAATAAAACTCATAACAAGAAAATGTTTTTCAATTTATACGCAAAAAAGGAACGAAATTATTGAATTTTACAAAAAATATTCGATTTTCTTAGAACTAAAATCCATATTTTATATCCAAAACATGTTAAGGTTCTCTAATATTACGCGTATATTTATATTTGCTATAATTACTTATTTATTTTGTGCTTTTCCGTTATAATTATATATATCGAGAACTAGATATTTATATAATTTGGTAAGATAATTTCAATAGTTAAGATCACGAAAAACAGGAATCAAGTTTATATTCAATGTTTATATAAACTTAGAACTACATATTCTAAATTTATGTAGATACTTAAAATATTTCTATTCCATGTAATGCATTTGTGTTGTTAGTTGTTACCTAAACGTAACGTTGGCAACGTTGATTTCTTAATAATGTTTAATTTATTCTTACCCTATAAATAGTATATAATCATAATCTTCATAAAACAGGACGATCACTATCAATAATTGACCGCCAACCGCTAGTTGGTCGTCACTTACTTCAATCAAATTCTCTCGTTCGTTTCCACTTATCCTATTAATCGAATCGTTTCGACCATTTCGATCGTTAAGATCGTTACTTGTACATTCCCGATCATCTTGATTGTCATCTTTTCGCTTTTCTAAAGTGATATCTTTTTTATTTTTATTTAAGCCTACTTCTTTTAGTGTATTCTTAATTGGATTAGCAATCATTGGATTTCGATCGGAAATATTGGACCGGGTAGGTCCAGGTTGCCAGTGAGATCAGAGTCTCTTGTGCGAATCAGTGCTGGCGTTCCTCAGGGAGCCGAATCGCCTGGTGGGCGGAGCGGGAGGCACTGTCTCTCTGTCCAGGCTCGCTGCTCGGAGAATCAGACCTCTGGACTGCTGGAGTGAAGTCTGTGGCTTTATCTGGAGAACAATAGATTTATATAAGTACTCGTTAGTTTTATTATTTAAAACTGTTTATGAGTAAGCAGTGATAAAACAAAATAAATAAAGCTGTACTAACTACTCGTCAAAGGAACCATACATAAACTGGAATAGTGATGATTCCAATGTTCAGTCTACGATATGGAAGTATTATCTTAACAAGATACGGGTTTGAGATTAGATAAAAAAGTATATACCGGTTCTCCTAGTGATCCTAGGCGCTGTAACCTCTGGCCAGGTCGACTTGGGCGTTCAGTGAAGGAGGTTTCCAAAGATCTCTGAGAGGATTCGCTGATGGAACGCGATAGCAGGTGCGTGGTAGACGAGGAATTGGAGTCTTCTATGTTTGAGTATTCGTCTGGGCTATCTTCTCGCATGGGGGTATCCGATTCCTTATAAACATTATATCAATTTTTAAAGGTGATAGAGGTGTCCAGAGCTAATATGTAATTTGATGATATATTCAAACTTAATCTTTCGATATTTTACTTTACATCATGTTATCTTATAATATTAGAATCATGAATAAATACTAGTAAATTAAAAAAATGGTTTTAACTATTCGTGTATTTGTGTTATAACATATTTTTTAAAAAATACTTGCCTCTTCTAAATCTCTAAGGGTTGTAGGATAGTGCAGTCTTCTGGCTTCATCCCTCTCTTTTTCTCTTTCTCTCTTCTCCAGTTCATCTGCTAACATCATTACCTCCCAATCACCTCCACTCCCTGAAATAATGTTCAAAGAAGAGTTTTTAAATGGAACAGCAAACAGAAAAGCATTAAAAATGTCATTTAAACTACTCTTTGTTGTATTGTCAATATCTTGTACTCGGTATTTTGGGGTCCTTTTATATATATCTTGAATAAAAAACACATTGTTGGTGTTAAAAAAAAATTAAAAGTCTATTGATTCGTTAGTCCTGCCCTTTTATCTTATATAAGTAATATGAAAAATATCATCATCATTATTATTACCAGTTTTTTCTACTAACTACTAGGCTCAGGGTGTCTTTTAGAATAAGAAGACAAATTTTGTGTAGTATCTCTTCGCAGGCCAGATTTACCTGTAAGAAAAATATACTATACCTCTAATAGGCGAGAAACTGCTATGACTACTGCTGACGCTGGCCCGGGTGCGTCGTGAGCTCCCAGATACAAATTCCTCGAAGACGGGTGTCCGCGGAATTGATTCGGAGTCACTGCTAGATGTTGAAGCACTGTAGCCAATACAACGATTGAGGTAAGAATGGTTTTAACTTTAGTTTGTGGAATGGAGATAGAGAAGAGAAGAGAAAATAGATCTTACAAATAACTGTAGATGAGAACGTAAAAGAGGTAGATATTTTGTAATCGGGAAGATAGATGAGTTAAGTTTATTCTGTTTCTCGTGGTACTATAAGATTAGGCTCTTATATTGAGATCTGAATCTTTATCAGCGACTTCTTTGGATATGCGAAATTACTTACTTATCACTCCAGCTGTAGTCACTGGGCATGTCTAAGACGACTTCACTGCAATTGTTTGTGGGCTTGCTGGTTGAGTTGCGATGGTAGCCGAAAAGTGACCCCAGGCTAAACTTTCGATGATGACGTGGGGTATGCTCTGAAGAAAGAAGCACATATTATTAGTTAAGTTAATAAAGTTATCATTTTTAATGGCAAAACCTCCGACAGAGCATGGAGATACAGACAACTGGCTAATTATTTCCTGTCATACAATTGTATATATTTTTTTTTGATTTTTCAGTCTTCATGCTGATGTCTATTATGAAGTTGATACACTAAAATGAGTCTGTTTAATTTACTTCTTACGACCAATTTTAAAAGGAGTAAAATGAATCATTTGATCAATGTCGGCGATGCTATACAAGAAAGATTTGGTCAAGGTTTAGTCAGAAAAAATATTACATACTTTTGTCAACACGCCCTGTATGATGCATTCCAGTATCAACGGAGAGTGTTTTCTTGATTTTGGACTTTGTGCTGTCCAAGTGGCTTCCGAAGAAATGAAACGGATACATCCCTCGTCGACTCGTT
>DWPV01004353.1:0-13732 GCA_018251915.1 Urbanus proteus proteus
TAATAATGAATTAATATTATTTACAAAATGTACATATATACAGAAAAGAAATACAAAAATATAAAAACACAAAAACTACTATAAAAAAGCTAAAATACCATATTAAATAATAATAATGCAATATTATTAACAGTGTTAAATAAAGTCGGAAGACTGTTATCACCTTATCTTCTAAGTACCTCAACTTATCAGTACTAAGCTTGAAAGCTTGCCCATTGTACGTAATATACTAATACTCTTCACACCACTACAGTCGAAAGAAGGCTTTAATTACCCGCTATTCCTTCCACCACACGTCAAAGCGAAGGTATCAGGTATATATCTGAGAATTATCGATCCATACCTACTTGTACGGTGGAAAGCCAATTCGAATTACTTGCCCGCCCTTAAGTCGGTGTTGCCTTGAGTGGAGTAATTGATTTGGCAATTCGTTCATTCAACTTGGTATAAGATTCAGATACAGATAGCAAAGGGTCTGGAAATGGAACCCAGCGACAAGTGAGGGTAGGATGGGAATTGAATTTGTTTTTGAAAATTGATATCTTACGTACATGCTACAAAATATATTTTTATATATGTATGTCTTTTTCTTTTTTATACGTGTACGATTTGTAAACTCTTTGACTATGTATATATTTTTTATTGTAAAATAATAAAGTTTATTATTTTTATAATAAAGTTTAATTATATTTAATTTTTAAACTATATAAAAAAAGATGTGCAAATTGTCTCTTTAGCGGCGTTTAGTAAGTAACAGTGTTGACTACAAATGGTAACTAAACCTCGCATAGAACGCCATTCCTATTCGCAGTAAGTACAATGTAAACACATTGAAACAAGACAATAATTTCAGCGGAACCATCGTAGCCGAAGTCCTTACAAATCGCCCGCAATCTGCTTCGTGTGTTCAGTCATTACGCGGCCATCCCATACATTTCGGCAATCGCCAGCATTCAATATAACGGTTTGTTCAAAATATCCTAAACAACGTGTATACTGTATATACCACATTTTATTTTGATACAAGAAGTAAGTAAAAATTGACCAAAATTCAATATTATATTATACATAATATTAAAGAAGTTACAAGTGTAGCTAACATAAACCGTGTTAAAAAGGTGCTAGTGATTAATTTCCACCAGCCTTTCAAAAATAACAAATTTGACCACAAATGATAACTAAAATACGCTTAGAGCACCATTCCTATTCAGCGTAAACACATTGAAACAAGACAATAATTTCAGCAGAACCATCGTAGCCGAAGTCCTTACAAATCGCCCGCAATCTGCTGCTTCGTGTTTACAGTCATTACGCGGCCATCCCATAAATTACTGCAATTGCCAGAATTCAATATAACAGGTTGAGCTAAATATTATGATACAAAAAGAATTAGCTTTATATTGACCCAAATATTTTATTACACAGTTTCAAGTGTAGCTAATATAAAACGGGTAAAAAGATACCTATTCGTTATTACTCCCTAATCATGACATTTCAAAATTCACACTCGTTTATTATATACATATGGTAACTAAATCCTAATTATTATAAATGCGAATGTAAATTTCATTATGCCTGAAACATACAAACCTAACTATTATAAATTCGAATGTACGTGCACACAATAACTCGAGCGAAGCCGCAGGCAAAAACAAGTTCCATATAAAATGCTAGCTCGCTGTAAACACAACATAAACGCTTTATTTAAACAAGACTATAATTTCAGCAGAACCATCGTAGCCGAAGTCCTTACAAATCGCCCGCAATCTGCTTCGTGTTTACAGTCATTACGCGGCCATCCCATACATTTCGGCAATCGCCAGCATTCAATATAACGGTTGTACGAAATATCCTAAACAACATGTATATATCTGCAGTTTTATTTTGATATAAGAAGTAAGTTAAAATTGACTTTTAATATTATATTATACATAATATTAAAGAAGTTATAACTAACATAAACCGTGTTAAAAAGGTGTTAGTGGTTGGTCTCTACCAGCCTTTCAAAAATAACATATTTGACCACAAATAGTAACTAAAATACGCTTAAAGCAACATCTCTCTTCAGCGTAAAAAACGTAAACACATTGAAACAAGACAATAATGTCAGCAGAAGCATCGTAGCCGAAGTCCTTACAAATCGCCCGCAATCTGCTTCGTGTTTACAGTCATTACGCGGACATCCCATACATTTCGGCAATCGCCAGCATTCAATATAACAGTTTGTTCAAAATATTCTGAACTATTTTGCTACAAAAAGAAGTAGCTTTAAATTGTATTTAATAGTTTATGACACAGTTTCAAGTGAAGCTAATAATATGTAAGCTAATAATATGAAGCTAATATAAAACGGGTAAAAAGGTATTCGTTAGGTACTTTCTAGCCATGGCATTTCAAAATTCACACGTATTAAAAACAAATGGTAACTAAATTCTAATAATTATAAATGCGAATATAAATTTCACTTGCATTATTCCTGACGCAGACAAACCTAACTATTATAAATTCGAATGTCCATGCATACAATAACGCGAGCGAAGCCGCAGGCAAAAACAAGTTCCATATAAAATGCTAGCTCGCTGTAAACACAACATAAACGCATTGAAACAAGACAATAATTTCAGCAGAACCACCGTAGCCGAAGTCCTTACAAATCGCCCGCAATCTGCCGCTTCGTGTGTACAGTCATTACGCGGCCATCCCATACATTTCGGCAATCGCCAGCATTCAATATAACGGTTGTACGAAATATCGCTACTTGTCCAATAAGTGCACATTGTGAGCTGTTTTCTGTAATATTCACTGGTTTTTATTAAGCTGGTGGTATTCTCGAGGGAATAAAAGTTATCGTAAGATTCTATTGTATTTGAAGTTGTTTTACAAGCTTGTAGTTTCATGATTGTGTACTGCTCATCAAATCTTATAACCAAATTTTATTTACTTACTTTCACTCTGATTGCCAACTGTTCATTGCACTAAGTAACCTTTTATGTAATTTGCCATCGAGTCTAAATGTTTATTCAACTTGATGGTCAAGCTAGAGATTGAAGATTGAAGAATTGAAGCTTAAAGCTAGAGATAATATAGCATGAAACGCCGATTAGATTTTTTCACAAAAAATAGATATCACTTTCATTGAAATATAGGGGACAATGGGAAATATAAGAAACATCGTGGAAATCTCACATTTTACGATACTTATGTACGTACGTACGTACGTACACTTATGTACGACTGCTAAGTATTGGTCTCTCTATGTGCAAACCCTTTTCCAAAGAGAAAGTCAATATCCAGCAGAGAAACAATAATGTATTAAAACCCACACATTTGCATAACATAACTTCAAAACCTAACGAAATATTAAAAAATGTACAGAAGCTAACACTAATTCAAAAGTAAAGTTGAAATTAAATGGATCGCAAGCGGAGCATTATCAAAAATCTAATTTATTTGCAACTTGAGCCGCACAAATTAGTTCGTGTTGTACACGTACATCAAGTGCAAATAAATTATACGCTCGGGTATGTTTCACTGCCGGCGAGTAACAGCGAAATGAATGAATCTATACAAATAAATAAAATTGAAGTGTCTGTTTGCGATTTCAAAATAACAATTTTTTACTCAATGCATATGAAAGTATATACGACACCTATAACAAAAATGCATATTTTTTTGTCTGTCTGCCTGTCTGTCTATCTTTCTGTTAGGCTGAGGTAATTTTCTAAACGGTTTGACCGATTTTGACGAGACTTTCACTGGAAGATAGCTGAGGGTCTAAAGCGTAACATAGGCTACTTTAATTTTTGAAATAATGATATAACACTCTACTTGTGGACTTATGAAGCTTAATATCTTCAGAATCTTTGACGAAAGCGGCCAGTGTCTACAAAGTTATTCGTCTAAAACACACTTGATACACTTATTGGTACACTTCACACTTGTTTGAGAGTTGCATGAGACTCAGAGCACAACAGCTCTCATTTCTAACGACAAGGATGAAATAAAATATTTATATATTATACTATCACAAGATTTACCCGTGGCGATAAGGTTACTATCAGATAAAGGTGGTAGAACTCTCGGTAGTTTGACTCCGGCATCACTACCACCACAACTATTTCTGCCTTATAACAGCAATGTTAAGCACTGTTGTGTTCTGGTCTGAAGGGTGTGGTAAAGGAGACATACTTATCCGAGGCGTTCGAGCTTAGTCCTCAAGGATAACAACGCATCTGTGGTCAACCTCAGGTCCTAGAACTTGTCTGGGTTTGATTACAGATGTCCATGGGCAGCATTAGCCACTTACCATGTGGTGGACTGCATGCTCGTTTGCTACTTCGATCATATTAAAAAAAATATAATTCCTCTATGTTGGCAACGCGTGCGGAGACCATGATCCAATTACACTTATCCGATTAGAAATTAATTTTCCGTTACATGTTCTATTTCTGTAGTTGTCTTATCTGTAGGTATTTGACCTGAAACAGGTCTTTGGGTTTCACTTTAGCAATATATCTTGAAGGTAGTAAAATCCATTGTAGTTCGATGGTGCTATTCGCCTACCTTTTGCATCCTCGTCACAGCAATATGCGTTTTAGTTTGTAGTAAATGTGAGGTCTTCCAACTTAGACCTAAATGGTAGTTAGTAGCAATGCACGTGTGGACAACCTCATGTAAAACCTGTTCTGATTCGAAGGTGATTAAATTATGTATGTGTATGTCCATATATTAGTACATAAAAATTTCAATTTTTATATTTTTGCCCTAACCCGCCCAAAGAAGTAACTCCTAAACTTCGCCAGTAAAAGGCTTAACAGTGATTACATCAAAAGTAACGAGGAATTAGTTATGAAAGAATGGTTTCTTTCCATGGAGACCTAAAAAAATAAGCATTTAATTCATACTTATCTAATCACAATCTTAAAGGAAAGGACCTTAATATTTATCATCGAATCAAAGCCAGGCCGAGTGGAAAGGTAGGAAAAGCAGTTAATTAGGCGGCCGCGGTCACGCATGTCGCCTATCTCACGGCTGAACATATTTTCTTCATTAACTTGTCCGCCTCCTATATTTTTTACGTCGCAGTAAAAAGCTTAAGGTCTTTTCATATTAGAATATTCGCGTGTGTGCCGGCGTAAATCACTGGATTGTCACTATGGTCGACTTATAATTTTATTGTCGGAGGAAGGCGACACGACAGCGCGGCCGTCACGCGAGGCGTCCGTCGCCAACGCCTCACGACGCTTGACCGCGCGGTTCGTCTACTGACTAACCGAATAGACTTCTAATGGAAATTTCTGGCACGTGTCATATAGATCTGATTTATAATAGAATTGCCATGCGTTTGAATGCATTACAGTCCAGCGTGTAGCCGCATGTCGTCAATTCATTGTTGTCTCACTGCTGGGCACGGGTCTCCTCTCAGTGAGAGGGAATTTAGGCCTTAGTCCACTGCGATGGCCAAGTGCTAATTAGTAGACTTCCCACACCTTTGTGAAATTTTAAGAAGTCTCAGATGTGCAGGTTTTCTCACGATGTTTCCCTTCACATTGTCTCCGTGTAGCCGCATGCGTTGAAATAATTTAACGTTATTGTTATGTTTACATTAAGACAACTTCTCTGAGAGTCAGTAGGTATCAATTGACAAATAAATGAAAGTCTATATTTTTCCTATATACTTACTGCACATTAATGAGAAATTTTTGTCTACCAATCAGGGTGCAGTATCTTACTACACCTCTAGAAATTAACAGATATTTCAGTATGAACTATTTGGAGTCTATTCAGTTATTTCATCAATAACTTACCGCTACGACAACGTATAGATTCAGCTTTTATTGTCCCCGCTCTAATTATGGAGTTATTTCAAACTAGATCTCACCTGAGATTGCACGTCTAGACTTGCTATTGGGCGTTTTCTTTCGTGCGAGATTAATTGTATTTGCGGCAATATAAAGTGGATGATTACGTTTTTTGATGGTTTTCGCTTGACCACGCTCACGTCGACAGAGATTAGTGGTTCAGCTTAACTTATTGTGGAAATATTATAAGATGTACCTTTTATTTCTGGTTTGGAATAAGAAAGGCGTTACACTTTATTACAGTAGGTATACTTTATATTGAATAATACTTGTAAAGTACCTACTGATAGTAGATAATGTTACTGTAATATAATGATACTAGATAAAGCTTATTGTCCAATTGGAAAACTATTAGTATAACCTATGTTTGTCTTTTCGAACCATGATTCTAATTCTATAGAAGTAACAGAAGAACAAGTCAAGAGTACGAAAGAAACAGAAAAACACAATAGAATCGCACACATAATTGCATATCATACCTACGTAATCCTCACTCAAATTAAATCCTTTATTTAAATGTAATTTTAAAGTAAACAAGTAAAACCAATCATATTATATAAAAAGATAGATAGTACCTACATACCGTCCACCTTGATGCGTGATTATAATGCGACAGGATGTCGAGTCACTACCTAATAGGTACAAACCTTGTCTCTATCCCTGTAGAGAGGAAGAATAAGAAGAGCAAATTTATATAAAACGTATGCAAGAAATCATTCTACATACTAGGTACATATTAACTTAACTAATAGATCCACAGATTTAAATATAAAACGACGCATAATCCCTACATAGAATAGAACAAAGTCGCTGTCTCTGTCCCTATGTCCCTATGTATGCTTAAATCTTTAAAACTAGGGATTTTGATGCGGTTTTTTTAATAGATAGAGTGATTGAAGAGGAAGGTTTACCTATATGAATAATAACATCAGTTTTTTTGTAGTATATTTAGTATCAGCATCGCACCCGTGCGAGGTCGTTAGTAAAAAGTAAATCTTTATTTCACATTTTTGTCTTATTTCCATTTATGATCACAATTAATGTCACACAATAGATATGCCTGTTTAAAACGCAATTTAACATAGTCGATAATGCATATTTGTTCAAGCTAAGTACATAAACGCTTCACATAGCCTGAAAGTAGGTTGTCCGTCCACCCCGCATGGTTATTATGCGACAGGATGTCGAGCCACTACGTAATAGGTGTCATTATTGTGTCGTTCTGAAATTGCTTCACTATCGGACGAGTTATCACGACTTTATAGGTCCAGATTACATGCTACCTTTTTATACCGTCGATAGCAACCGCATTGCCCCGCCCTGCATTGTTCGTTACGTATTTTAATTGCTCTGAATAATTCTTATGTATGGTATGAAAGCTCAGGCCGATTTTCATTTTTATGTAGAAGCAAACTAACGTGCTGTTCATCTGATGGGTAAGACGGCTTATGGGCATAAATTATCCCTAATAAGATAGGACTCCAATCTGGTTCGGTGGGGGTGGCCTTATTAGAAATTTGTCACTTTTCAAACTACACTTGATTTATTAGATTACGTGCAGCGGCAGTGCCGCTAGAGTCGAATCAGGAAGTATTTTTCCTTTAAAATTTTCTGTAACGAATCAATGACTTAAATAAGACTAGGTATTTTTGTTGATTCTTTGTTGATTTGTTACTAGAAATCAGGTTAGGTTCAAAGTAAATGGATGATGATATACAAAGTGGAAGCAGTTAAAAATATTAAACTTAGTAAATATACTTTAAGGATTCTTCTGCTAAATGCGAATATCATACGTGATATTGATAGTTAGATTAGATTAGGTAACTGTATTTTACTTCTCACTTCTCTCAAAAACATTTCAAAACCAAGGTGTTCTTTGACGAAAATCATATCTTAAGTAGCCCCTTTTATTCTAACAATAACAAAGATTCTTGCAATTTTTGGCATTGTTATGAATTTAACAATTTTTTACAAACAAATATTATTTTAACTTTTGTCATCCTAGCTGCTTCGAGAAACGCAATAACGTCAGGCGTTAATGTATGCACCGCTGTGGTATTCATGCCAGCCTGGTAATGGTGTTATGATATCCAACTGTACCGGATGTGATATGAAACATGGGAAACGAGTGTGGAAATTCGGACTTACAAAACTCGCGGTGGTAAAACTTTAACTAATTAGACTGTGGCAGAATCATTGCTTTCAATAATTACCGTTTTACATGATAGTGAAGAAGACCTATCCAAGGATTACAACCAGGACCTACAGCTTAACGTGCCCTCCAAAGCACGGAAACGCGCATGAAATTTTGCCACTAGCGGTCACCCATCCATCTACCGACCGCGCCCGACGTTGCTTAACTTTGGTCATATAACTTTGTAGATAGTTTATGATAGTAGTAGTAAGTAGTTTTAATACGTCTATGATAGGAAAGTAGGTGAACGTGCGATAATAATAGATATATTTAGTAGAAGAAAGTGTGATAATATACCTATCTATTATCATGGCACAAATAATTATAATATATCTATTCAGTCAATTCAATAATATATAATATTCAATATGATATCTTTTGTTATCACACCTTCACCTATGCATTTCACATATGGATAATATATATAATCTTGATGTCCGTAAGTGAATATACTACCGAAATAATAAAATATATAGTCATAATAGTTTGTTTTTATTAGCGCTGTTATGGCAAATCATCAACTCATTATTGTATATTGTATACAAAATTTTGCCCAAGATGTATGATTACTAGAAGCGTCCAGTGTAAGAGTTCGGATGTAGAATAATTTATTCCTTGGTATTGTAGTAGAAAAATAATATCTAGGTACTAGGTACTTTTTACTTATCACCCGTCTTCGCACCTGAACATGTTATATACCTATTAAGTTTATTTTGTAGAATAACACCAATAAATGTAAAACAAAAACAAAATAATATCATAAGGTTCAATAATCGTACAGATAAAACGTCTTCCAAAATGAATAAAAAGGTAAAGTAATTCTTAGAAGAATAAACTTGATTGTATATTTCGTAGGACATCAGTTAGACGACATGCTCGTTTGCTAATAGAAATGGACACGACATTTTCTAACTTATACTAAATAACTATTGTGATAATAGGTATGTTTAATTTTATAATTATTAGTAAAATGTCAAATATAAGTTCGAGTTATGATCTTCATGACACATTTAGCCGTTCTATGTCCGTGTTAAGTCCATTAGTTCATTTTAGGGGTAGATGATGTATCCAGATACAGGGGTCAAGTGTCCCCCCGGGGGGTGAAATATCCATAAAGGGGGGTAATTTCTGGCCGCGCAGTCAGATCGAATATGAAGATAACTGCCGCGGCGGAAAACAAGACAGCAATTTTATGTAGAATTCTGAACTCCTTAATTGACTTACAGATAACTATCACGCAACGTTAAGTATTAGATTTTAATTATTTCGTTGGAAGGGCCCGCTGTGATTGTTTGTTTATTGTCAGTAATATTAAAATGTTTTCTTTCATTTTTATTTATTTTGGTTACATGTATAAACCTAAAATTATTATTTTTTTTAAATAAACTTTAGGTTAGTAAGTACTTTTAGAGGATTTTTAGGCCTTGCAAATATTTATTTACTGTGTGTATTTACAAATTCTTATTTAGGCTAAACCGAGAAATAAATGTAATAAAATAATTATTTGTAAGTGCTACTATGAGCTATGTATAAAAATATATTGATTTAAAAAATAGGAAAAGCCCTTAGAAAAATATGTATATGTATAATGACTTTAGGTATGTATATTTAATGTCGATTAATAATGTTTAAAGACTTTATTTCCCTTACGAATTACAAGTTACGAGGTACAACATGAGCTTAAAAAGTGGTAATTATTTTTGACTCACACAGAAGTAGTTAAATTTTAAGTATATTATGATATTAAACACGGCACTTTTAATAACGTCACGTAAATGTAGATATAAAATTCTGGTAAGATATTTTTTATGGGTTTGTTGTTAATGAATTAGGTAAATAATCATTTTTTGTTATTTACCTATTGAATAAAATTTTGATAACAACTTATATTTTTTCGACATTACCGAATGTAGGTCTTCTGCTTGACAAAATAGCAATTATAACAGGGATTCCAAATTAGTCTTTAAGAATTGAATTCTGTGATAGTAATGTCTAGGTTATAGCTTACAATAAAATGTTTACTTAACTAAAAATAATATAGTTTTGTTCCCATAGCCCCTAGAATAATAGATTTCTTCTAATTTTAAACTTTTCCAATAAGAAGATTTAATCTTATTTTATTTAATACTGGCTTTAGCATTACCTTGTATCTATCGAAACATTGTAACTATAAAGGAAATAGTGATTCCACGAGGGTTTGACATCGGCGTGGTATGGTACAAACGCAACCCCTTACAAGAAAGTGTCGACAATAACACGAGTATAAGAGGGTTGCTTTTATGGCCTTCACCAGATGGCGTGTGTCATTGGGTGCACCATATATCCACCAGCCTTTCTGACCCCTCTATCTTCAGTACAACGACATTCTCCCATACTTGGTATTATGGTCTGGGGTGCGAAGAGAGGTCTTATTAGATTGGTGACTTGAAGGTTAGATGTCAAACGAATCTGGCACGTTATATTACATCGGCGATAAATCTGTTGCTAGTAATAGATTTCGGGATATAACAATATCGTACATCTTTATAGAATGGACATGAAAGACATATTGGATTAGGTATTTTCTGATTATCCTGTTTAACTTCAAAGTATAAGTGGTCTTAATTCCAATAAGAAAAATACAGTAAGGTAGAGTAAGTAATGGAATCGATGTTAAAGTCTTTATAAATGTCAATGTTATTAAATTATGTCAGCTTTTCTTTATAGTAAAACCATTGACATTGTTTTGAATTATTACATTAAAATTAAACTATAATATTTTATTCCACCAGAATTTGACACGTTGATCCTCTCATATATGCTTACTTTTGCGATTGTAACTAAAGTCTTGTCTTGTCTTGTCTAAGATATTCGTTTATGCATAATTATACTATACTTACATACATACTTACTATATTATTCGGCAATATAATTATGCATATGATACACTATAGTGAAATACCAATCTTAAGGCGCGATCACATTAGATCCGACAGTTCTACTGTTCGGTGCTTTGACAAATCTTGCTATTCACAGAAAGCGATTGGGATTTGTATAGAGGTCTTATATTCTGAGAAGGGCAGCCAATATAAAATGTGTCCATCTAAAAAAAGAAAGATAATGAGGCTATCTAATGTAATAAAGTGATAAGACAAAGATAAGTATAGTTTTATTATTTGCCCTCTTATTATTTGTTGAACACTCGCACTAACATGCCTGTCTATAACTTTCCTACTCTGTGTCATTGAACTTGGAGTAGCAGAGCAAAATGACACTATGTGACGAATACCCCATCACAAACTTAGATTGACAGATTTATTGTCTTAATGTAAACAGTAAGATCTGTCAGTCAGGCTAAACTAATGTGAACAGGCCTTTACAATAAGTACAACAAACGAGCTTCTGACAATCGTAGACGCTCTACGGTTGCATGTGGCTCTACGCCGAATAATTTACCTAATGACAGCGCTCGCCTAACAATCGTATCGTTCCAGTTTTCTCCAAAATACCTCGTTTGCTTCAATTTTAAAGTACCTCCTTTATTAGCATTTCTATTACGTGTTTTCGTGATGAATGTTTCAAGTTACTTATACTGAAAAAGATAGAAACTGTTGGATATACTAAAGACTACTTGCTTTAAAAAAAACCTGTTTATTTTACTCGTTTGTTAATATTTTGATGTTAAGTTTCATACATGGCTTTTTGAGTTTGAGTATCATATTTACGAGTCAAAGCAGACAAATTAAAATGTATTATTTATAAAGTACGCATATTCTAGCAAATTATTAATTCAATTTATTGGCACATTTAATTCAGAAATAATATAAAATAGGTAAACTAAATATAAGAATAGTTTACAGTTGCATGTTTCTCTACTTGAATAATTTTCCTAATGACAGCCGTTGGCTTAAGATTCTATCGTACTGTGCTTCCTTCAATTTGGAAATGAACGTTCGAAAGTGGAATCGTGTTAGTAAATTTGTTGTCTGTATTCATTTAAACATTTTTCTTACAGGAGAGTGGTCCAAATTCTAACTTTTTCACTTATCTAAGTTAACGTTAAATATTTTCCGTTCATTATTATATTTAAAATTAATGGACCATAAGATGAAAGTATTGCGTATTTCTAAAACTATGACATAAGATATAACCATATCTTCTTAATATGGTTTAGAGAAATGTGGTCGAAAATATTTCTAATATTCCTCAGTTTTGGAATAGTGGGGCTAGGGACATAGCATGGGGCATTAAAAGCACTACAGCTATGATCGGCAGTGACACTTTACCATCAAATAGAATAATATATGCTTGTTTCATCTCAATGTTAAAATAACATGCTATTTTTGTTAAATTTAAGGCAATTTGAAAACACCGCGGTGTTTAAATTCGAACTTGCTGAGTAAACAAAGCGGACATTCGTTATCACGTAAGATTTTTCCAAGTTCCGCAATAAGCGTATTATAAACAATAGCTGGGGACGGCGTAACGGTTGGCTCGGCTAATTAAACAATAAATAGCCGCTAACGATTATTATATTCAAAGGCAGCTTTGGATTCGCATCACTCTCTGGTAATGTGTCAACGGAGCAGTGCCCTATTCTCAAGTGCTTCGACGTCGGCCTATTTAACTTTTTAATTATTTTTAAAAAGTAGTGTGGATGATGTTTTTTTTTATTATTTTTTAAAGAATTAATGAATACTAGTAAGCCCAGTGTTGAATTTTAAATCATGTTTGCGATTATCATTAGGTAAATAACATTGAGAAATAATACAAAAGCTGGTATATAAATCTATTAAGGAATAAAAGAGCAATATGTACTTATTTATATCATTCATTATCAACGGATATTTTAAAATTCTATATTTACGTTATAATTATTTCATTAAGTTTTGATGATTCATTTGTATCTAAAATTAGCTGTCCTAAAGTCCGCTAAGATTCTTGCCGGGTCTTCTCAGTTGGGGCTGTGTTCCGATACAGTGGTAGTGCAAGAAAAAATTCATAACAATTAGTAAGTTCCTCCGTGCATTAATAAAGACTATTCATTTCATTTGCTATAAGGAACGCTTATTCATAATAATGTATTAAGCATTCACGCACGGATTAGGTAACACGGTCGCTGTAGCTGCGACACAGTTATATAATGTATGTCAGGTTGCGCCGAGAATAGTCACCCGCAGTCATTACGGAAAGCTCGTTAACTCTCTAATTGCATCGGGTTAATATAGACTTTGTTAAATAAAATCTCGTCTCGCCCCCCTTGTGGAGTTTTTTCGTTATTTACCGCGCTGCAGATGCCCTTAATGACGTACTGAAACTTACGATGATACTTGGCGTTGCCCCGTCCGTGTTAATTGCGAAGGTATTAAAGAATTTTCGTTCTTCTGAGGAATTAAGGACCTGATGTTCAGGGAATTTTGATTGCTAGGATTCGTCTGTGCTATTTGTTCTTGAGCTGATTATGTCGGTATCTAATGTGATTTTAACTGTGTGCTAACTGTCATAACATATATAAAATACATATTCAATGAAGTAGGTACCTATATAAGATTTTGTATTTTGAATGTAGCGGCATATAAACGTGTCATTTATCGTCGGTCTTATTCCTTTTTATTTTTTTGGTGAGGAGAAACCTTCGAAAATACCGACCATACCTACGAAATGCTATAAACCATAAACTAATGATCACATTTTCATT
>DWPV01004354.1:0-13731 GCA_018251915.1 Urbanus proteus proteus
GAAATCCTTGGATATCTGTCATGTGCAATATTAATGGGAAAGTCTTATCAGAATTAAAGACAAAAGTGGAATTTAAAGACACAATAAGAATAAAATTCTTAAGATTAATATTGTACGATAGCCGCGACGTGCTCGTAAAATTTGCGGCACGATCGCAAGTAGGACTTACTGTAGTAGTAGGAGATACTGATACTACGTGTGGGACCTATTATTAATGTCCAACCGAAGGTCTAATTCTGGCCGAAGCCGAAGCCGATTGTTCGGCAATCACAGCACCTTCGGCTGAAGCCAAAGCCGAAGGTTTGATAACTCAAAGAAATTCTGGTTCTGATTGGCTAAAATTAATAACTAGTTGAAAGACATAATTTTTATCTAATTTTAAATAAATAACTTCTAGAGCTGATTAAAATGACTACGCATCGTGTCAAAAATTGTATCATTACGAAATAATAAAATTTCTGACACCGGTGGGCTGTGGGTGGGTTTACCCACAATAGACTGCATGACTGCTTGATGAGCTTCAACTTCTCCGTCGCAATCTCCCGGTTTTGCGACAGTTTGTTTAATTTCGGTGCTTTTTATTAACCTTCGGCTTCGGCCAAAAAGGGCTGAAATTTTGGCTTTCGGGTTTCGCAGAAGGTCCGTTTTTTAGCCGAAGGTGGCCGAAGCCGAAGCTTCGGTCGGACACTATAGGCATCTATGGCTGGGGCTTTCTTTGCCAACATTGTAATGTAATATGCGTACTGCGGTTCTGCGTAACTGCTACTTTTAACCGCTCTGTGTGTTCTTAGCCACAACCTTCCATGTATGTCGACAGGTAGCGAGTACGTGAACGCATCGTGGGTGTGCGGTCGACGGCGTGTACGTGAGTACGCCGTGGCCCAGCATCCACCATCAGCGCCTGATCTATGGCGGCTGCTGTGGGACCACACCGCGCAGCTGGTGTTGCTGCTGGCCGACCGACCCAATGACCCTGTATGTATCATTGAAGCTGAGTTTCTCAAAATGGGCGTTTACGCTCCGTTGTGCCTAGAATGGATCCTATGACAGTCGTCTATACAATCAGCAGGTCTTTACCACAGTAGAATTTAATACGATTGAGAAAAGTTAGTATACAATATCTACTGAGAAATCCATAGCTAAACCCTGCTAGAACACGAATCTTACATTTTAAAAGGTTGATTTCATAGATACAAGTAGAAGTGACCACGTACCATCATATGAACTGCAAACTCCTTGAAAATACCTACTTTAATTTCGTAGGGAAAAACGTTTCATTTATATCAATTTGGTTGAATGACTTGGTAGATTGATTTAAAACTTGTTAAAAGCACTTTCTTTATCTTGAATATGAAATAAATCCTTTTCCTTTTTTAACAGGATTGTGACGTATTCTGGCCCACCGAAGAAGAGCGAGAGCTGTTTGTTGCTAACTTTAGAGCGAGCTTTGTTTCCAAGGACACGTACGTAGCTTACCGACGGCTTGAAAAACGGTCGCCCGTGGAAACACCGCCCGAATCTGAAACGAACGGATACGGGAGGCAAGGTAGTAGCGACTGCGCTGATGATGAGAGGCTTATACCAGAGAACAGTTCTCCAATCACAGATTCAGAACCGTCATACAAGTTTGACAGGACAGAGCTCAGGTTAGAAAGGCTCAGCGGACGGGATTTATCAGCGAGGAAATCAATAGCAAATGGCGATTTGTTCTCATCGCTATCGGAGAAGAGAAACGGGCCACGATCTCCAAGGAGTCCTTCAAAGATGTCGTTGAAGAACTTCAAATTAAGCTCACCGACGAAATTCAAGTTCCCTGACTGGGGAGCAAGAACAGCCGGTTCCCCTCCCGACGTCGCTCCTCCCCCTCCTCCCATCGCGCCCTCCCTAACCGTCGAAGAGGAAACGGAGCTCCGAAGACCGTGTTACGTGTTCGAAAAGGTCGACAGAGTCCCCGACAGCATGCCCTCCGATAGAATAATCGAAGTGACGAACGTCAGTGTTCATTCGCTCCAAGATGATTACCAGTTGAGTGTTAAGTTCATAAAGTGCAGTGGGTGGTTGGACGGTGGCACCACCGAGTACAGTGCGGGTAGGCCGGACGAGAACGAGTTCGTTAGAGCGGTGCGGCAAGCGGTCAGTGAGAGTGAGAGGGAAGAGGCGTTGGATAGGCTGATAGCGCCGTATAAGGACTCGTTCGCGTTGATAGAGTTCGTCGCCGGCTGTCAGATGGAGTACAAGAATGGGCCGGTCGTTGTTATTGATAAGTAAGTTATTGTTTTTATTTCCATTATAAAATGCCACAGTTTCAAACGCCATAGTTTTTTGTTACAATTGGTACATATTTATATGTTACAACAGCCACTGTCTATTTGTTAGTCTTCTTTCGCCTTCGTAATCTTTGCCTCAATTATTCTTGTTACCTTTTTCTTTCCACTTCCACGTCACTTGGCATGACATTACTCTAATTAAGGTCAATATATAAGGCTATAGCTGACTGCGAAATGCAGCGATTGCTATTATTTTTCGACCAAAATTGGCTTTGGTTTTCTTTGGATAACAAAATCATCTTTGACTTTGTCGAAAATAGGCTAAAAAAGCGCCGAAATTGTTACGAATATATGAGATAGCAATAGAGATGGTAACATTAATAACTTAGGGTTTTTACCTTCAGCTTGAGTCGAATGTTGTGGGAATAGTTAGACAAATTATCTGTCCAGAAACGAACATGTAGTGGGTCATTGGATATTATTTAATTTCCAAAACAGCTATTATTGACTTAATCTAGGTTTTAAAATCACAAAGTCACTAACAAATGGAGTAGACTAATTTGTAGGTCTTGATATGATTCTATTGAGATCAATATCGTAGTGCAATGTTTTGACCATTATAGTTCATAGTTCATATATTCCGATACACATAGTATATTACCGTTTATACGTCACAATGATAATGTAGTATTTACTGCTATAACAACGGTCAACACAGATACGGCGGCTGGCGCGCGCTGAGCTTCTGCACGCTGGCGGCGGCGTGCGGCGGCGCGCGCAACCCGGACGTGGCGGAGCCCGGCGCCGACTGCGGCCCGCGCGCCGCCACCGCCGACCTGTACTGCAGCAGCGCGCTCGCCGCGCATGCGCGTTGCGCCACCGCCGGCGCCGCGGCGCACTCGCCGGCCGCGCTGCTGGCGAGCTACTGCGCGCTCGCGGCGTACGGGCCGCAGCTGCATGCGCGGTGTAACAGCTGAAGCGATACAGGTATGTTGTACCTGTGTGTGTGTGTGTGTACTTGGTTACCCTCGCAGCTTGTACTGCAGCAGCGCGCTCACCGCGCCTGCGCACTACACTGCCACTAGTGCTGTGGCTCGCCGGCTGCGTTGTTGGCTAACTCATGCGTGCTCGCGGCGAACTGCATGTCCAGTGCAATAGTTATAGCGAAACAGGTTAGTAGTAGTTGTGTATACGTTCGTCGCTAGTGCAGAACACTAATGTAGCAGCGCTCTCGCCGCGCATGCGCGTTGCGCCATCGCCGGTGCTGTGGCGCACTCGCCGGCGGCGCTGTTGGGGAGTTATTGTGCGCTCGCAGCGTATGGCCCGAGGTTGCATGCCAGGTGTATAGCTGAAGCAGAACAGGTTGGTAATGGTTTTTGACCAACCTTAGGTATCTAAGGTAAGGTAACAACGTATCTAAGGTAAGGTGCTCGTATGAGCATGTACGCCTGCATGTACCTGTACATATTATTTAATTATTATATGGATATTAAACATCAGAATCTCCTTACTTATAAAATATTTCTTTCCAGGTGATCAAGCCCACGCCACGGCAGCTGGAGCCTCGGTATTTTGATAGCTGTACATAATATATATGTAAAAAGTGAATACTCAGTGCGTTGTGTGGTCCCTAGCACATGTAGTGCGTCACACGACCTATCCGCGTAGATAACGTACACGTACGTACGTACCATGAAAGAAAGAGACAACTGGATTTTAAGTGGACGGATCGAAGCGACTGCGAGTATGAATTGCTGTGCCTACTCAACCTCAGTGCTTGCCGGTTATTGAAACAAGTAAGCTTTGTTTTGTGGGTAGTATTGTTTTTGTAATACTTCGTAAACATGCTCCGATAAATTTCACATTGTTAATTGTTCACATAATGTGAACTTATTAGATTGTACCGAAGGCATTCAATTGGTTGTCATGACTACCGGTGGTGACGACAGGCAACCGATAAAAATGCAGGTTTCTTAATGGTAACGATTACCGATTTCTGTGTTTGTTTGGCTACAGCGGTTCTGATTCTAGACGACTCCTTCCATCTTTCTCTCTTTCGTGGTACGTACATAATATATACATTTAAATGTAAAGTTCTATCTTCATTTGCAACCGACCAATCACAAATGTTTATTTGAACACACAATTCTTGCATTTCTTTTTTGATAATCTTCCTTTCGTCCGCACGGACCGCTCAAAATGTTAATAAAAACAATAATAATTTAGCGAATTATCAATAGTTGGTGTAAGCTTTGTCTCTTATGAAATAAGATGTGGTTGTGTGCATTACGAATATATAAATATGAGACTTAATCCGTTTTTCTAGTATTTTTTTGGACAATAGTCGGCCAGTGTTTCATTCGTGTAGTTCTATTTCAATAGGCGAAGCTGATATGATACTTGCTTATAAATGAATTGTACCTACGATTATATCTTTTTTTTGGATATGTTGTTATAAAAGAGTTTGAGCCACTTTTAACGGCCGGTTTCAATAACTTACTATTATCCGTTACTGAAGTTTTAAGTATACCTGTCTTTGTTGTTTACAATGTAAAAGACAGTGACAGGTATACTGTCGAATCTCCAGTTACAGATATAGTAAGTTATTGAAACCGACCGTAGATAAATAACTTTGTACAAAGTCATGCACAAATAATTCTCATACTTTAAGGTAACTAAATATCATAGTTCGACAAGACTTTATATTTATGTTAGTCTATGCTGGTATAATTAAATTATATTTAGCTTAAAAATCAGTATTATTTTGACATAACATCATTTATATTTCACTTCAGATTAGCATAGTCAAATACCATTTCTTAAATGCAACAATCAATTTTATACACTTAAACAAATTTAAAAGTTCCATTTTTTTCTGTACAGTATCTATCTGTACGATTTTTTAACATTTACGAAAGTTTTTTAATAAAATAAATTAAACATTTTTTATATGTTTTAATTAATGTGCATTTTTACTAAATAAGCAATATTTATTATATATTTTAAGGTTACAATTTAGTTATTTAAGCAAGTAATCATATGCTAGCATAAGCCTTATTGAAGTAGATGTTTTTATTATTGAACTAGAAAATTAAACTCATATTTCGTCTGAACACAATATGACAGTGACAGATATAGCTGCGTTCCACTTGACGATTGCGACGACGAGTGTTGCCTTTTTATAATATAATCATGTAAAACTAATGTAACGATTGAAGCAATGAATCAGTATACCATAGCAGTTGAGAATAATAGAGTGAGTTATCATAAAAAAGATATTATTTGTGGTGGTGTTTTTACGGCATTGTCAAATGGAACGTCAGATGTCTTCTAGTTTCTAGTTTGTTCTAGTTCAATGAGAATGCGAATTATCTTTACTGCATTTTTATAATCATTGGCTTATGACGCGATGACGTATGTAATCATGACGTCATAGGCCATAGTGACGTCATAAAGTTGTGGCGAAATATGAGTTTACCGGAATAGTATCTATAGGTTCAGTGCAATAGTTCTATCTATCTACATACATATTATATATTTTACGCGTTCGTAAGTTAAAAGCTGAAGAGTGTATTTTAGTACTATGTAGCCATCTATTCGTCGTTTGATGTTAATTTCTAAACAAAATATACAGACAGTATAATGTGTATAACGTATGTATAATTCCTATTAAATCAAGTTTATGGTCCAGTATTTTTTATTATAATCTAGTGTTGTAATAATGATATAAATGTAAAGACTGCTTTTTAGTGGTTTGTCAATTAAGATGATGGATTCTGTTCGGGCTCAGTGGTTGGTTCGTCTTATGATATAAAATTAAAAATAATTTATTGACGTTTTTCACTAGTATTTGTAACAATTACACACAGTTACACTTTACATCAATGCTTTTCAAATTATTATGATTATTGTTTACTTAAAAACAATTATTTCATAGCGTCCCCGAAGAAAAGTTATCAATAGCGCTATTTAACACAGGTCAGACAAATAGAGCGGGAATAGGATCATACTAATGAATGTAGTATATGCAGAAGGGAGGTTTTGATTTGAAATATGTATGAGACAAATCTAAAAGATAAAAAGCGAGTTGGGTAGTTGAGTAATACCTGGATGGCTCCCAAGTAAATTATTTTATGTCTAAAAAGTAAATTTTACAGGAGAGTAAAGATATTTTCAAACTACCTATGCTACCTTCGATATTAAACTTTTTTAAATATTTTATTTTACCTTTAATAATGTTTTTTGTTCTTATACTTAAAGATGATAACAATTTACCAATAATTTGAATAATATCTTTAAACTGATCTCCTGTAAAATTGACTTTTTAGACATACAATAGTTTACTTGTGAGCCATCGATCTATAGAATGCATTAACTTCACTTTATCACGTTGCAATAAACCTATTTTGAAACTAAGAAGAACCAAACCACTGACGATTCCTCGCGAAGTGTTCGTAATATGTAAAGAATTTGTTGAAGCAGCTATATTATTGGGATGTAATTGTTATTGTCGTGGGTTACTTTTGATGTTCCTTGGATTTTGAAGCGATCATAATTTTATAGCGATCAGATGAGGCTAACTTAGCCTTAAAAGGTAACAAAGGCAAATAATTTCGAATGTCTACTATAAATTTGAGGATTATTTGATAAAAAATAAGTTGTAATAGCCGCTTACCTTATAGCAGTGTCTAATTCTGAATTATTCTTGGTCGCAAGTCAAACCTCAGACAACCTCAGATTAGATGAAAGTGGTGATACATAAGTAATCAACGTGGAAAAATAACTACAATCTTAACCCAATCGGGTCCCATGTTCGATATTGTGTCGGATGTGTTGTGATCGAACCGCGACTAGAAATCTGAATTCCTCTTTCATGTGTCTGCCTGGCCGGAAATCGAATTCAATCGGCTTGGATTAATAAAGTGATCGGGGTTTCATTGAATGTCAAAAGTAACTCCTAAAGCGGTACAGTGTCAAATATATACAATAAACAATTCTAACATAAGAAAGAAATAATATAAAGGAAGTAAGTCTAAGTTTTGTCAACCCTTTGTGTTCGTACAAATTATTTACGCACACAATCACTTAAGTGTGTGTACACGGCGCTAGTAGGCGATTGGTACGTACTGTTCATTTGAAAATAATATTTTTAGTTTTAAATACATTCAGCCAATTGGAATCTAAACGTATTTTTTTAATAAAACTGATTTGTCATAAATAAATAATTGTTAGTGAATTGCAATTTGTTTAAAATGTTTATAGGTAAATCTATACATATATGATTGCAAATTATTTAAATGATTATATTAAACTATTTAAAACCCTTCACTATTCATCCTCTATTGACTTTGAGTTCACTTACAAAAAAAAAAAACTTTTTAGTATATTATAAAAGAGATATCTGCAATTTTTGATGCAATTTTTATGTTTTTAGGCACGTTATCAATCAGTGTTGGTATTTTTAAGTTGATATTTGACACTGTACACATTGTATATAGATGTTATGGATTGTCCAAAATGCACAAAGTTATGTGTCGTGAGGTTTCTTTCATATCACGATCATTTTGCTATGTAATGGTTAAATGGTTAAGGTTGGGCCACACCGGGGATATATAGAAATAATTGTCTTATATTACTCCGATCTGTAATACTTGTACCATTACAATAACAACAGTAAACATTCTTATGATTTGTTATAAGAATATGCTGTAATTGATTTTTTATCTGATGTAACTTAATTGTAGCAATTTTTTTCATGAAATTTGTTACTCTTTAAGTTGGTACAAGTGACAATTATCTACAAATTATCATGGATATACAGCAGAGTAGTATCAATGTGTTCTGAAGTAATCAAACAGTTCTTATAGGTGTTTTAAGTAATGGTCTTTTAGGACTAAATTGGGACGTATTTTTTTAGTAACACTGCCTTATATTTTTTAACCAGAACACCAGTGGGTGTCCATTAATATTCACTTCTGTCTTTTTAAAGGAAGAATATCCAGGTGTGGCTTCAATCTTACATTTTATGAGTATTATATCTTTAGAAGGTAGGGCGGGCAATGTTTGTGCATTGGGAAGCTCTCATACGTGCCATTTTAGGCTTAGCTAAATATAATCGTGTAGTTAGTTTGAATTTTATCCCCTATACAATATAGATGTTTTTTGCTTAGCCAATTCTTTGGTTCTTGAGTCTATTTCTTGATTTGAGATTTTTAGGCGGTTTTAACGTCATTTGTATTAGTTATTGCGAGTAGTTTCTGTATGTTTATAATGCGTTACAATTGAAGTTAAAACGCAGTTAATGTTAATGATTGATATATTTTTATGGTAGACACTGACTACATTACGTGCAAATCACGATATGTGCCTACCTTTATAATTTGTTTAACAACTCTTTGATCATATCTATGTTCATAAAACGTAGTATGCAATCTATTTTAATTATTGTTTGATTTAGGTTTTATTTATTACAAATAATTGTAGGAATGGTAAACATGTCACGCTTCAATAATGGTGTAAAATGATCTTTCCTCTAAAGTCAGTGATTCGTGACTCTTGTGTTGTTGCCAATTTTCGTAGGCGTTCGTAATAAAATCGGAAACCTGCAGTTTTGGTTACTACCTTATTTCTGTATTTTTTCGATTAAAAATAATTTCCCATTCATTTTTATAACGCGATCTATCGTAGTAACGGTTTTCTTTTACCGTTACGACATTTGTTTAAATTATACCTAAGAAATATTCCTTTTTTATATATTTTTTTCTGAGATTATAAGAGTTACATGGATATTATTGTTTTTACGAAAATATCGATTTTATATACAAAAAATGTTTCTTTTAAAATACCGTTATTTGTTTTAGGTGCGAGAAAAATAATTTTGACCATAACTTGCTTACGTGAGATGTGAATAGTATACGCCTTCGTTTATATTGAATGATATGCGTTAGAGGGCGCTCCTGTCTTACATAATAAATTTGCGGTTTAAATATTTAAAAAAACTATATTCTAGCTCAATATTATAGACTTCCTTGCATTTTCAATAGATCCGTCAGAAAAGGCGACGATCCGCGTGGGGGAACGGTTATCATACCGGTCTGACGTGCAATGGGTCCCGGGTTCGATTACCAGCCAGACAGACATCTAAATGACGAATTTAGATTTCTGTTCTGGGTCTGGGTGGAGCTAGGAGTGTAGAAAGTGTTTTTTTAAAGGATCAAAGTATTAGTTAAAGCTTTACTTTGATGGCTCTTGTGCCTTTTTAGACTATCTGGCAGCTTATAGGAACAGACGGATTATTGGTAATGCAGTTATTAATTTTTATTACAATAATTTCAGCCATTTAAATATTCATCATGAAAGGTTAGTTTTTGTGTCGAGGGTATTTTTTATAATAAAAAATGACAGCGTTTTGTGAAGCACAAACATCCCCGCCTTAAACAGTTAACCAAAGATGCGCGTCTATGTATAGTGATGTGTTCGCGGCCGGTAGGAATGTAGGCAACGTCGAGTGTCGAAGCTATATGGTATGTCTAGACTAAGCTGTAATTATTGTAATTGTAATATGTGGACTGTGTCTGTTTTTTCAAATGGAATACTTTTAACATTAAACTGTATTAAGTTTCTGGGTGAAGTGTATCAACGATATTCTCTACATTTTTAAATACCCTATGTTTTCTATTAAATTTTATTAAAAATAAATCTACCAGGGAAACGAAAAACCGTGGTCAATTTTGTTGACTATAAGCTATTCGTGGTCATAAATTTATCGTGACCACGAATGCCTTAAGAGTACTCTTTAACGTTATTCATACACTACATCTTACGTTTATTAAACAAAATGTATAAATTGCGACACAGACCTGTTTTATAAATTAACTGTTAAAATAAAAACATATTATTCCTATGAACGTTTACACATATATAAAATTGTATGCATTTAGATCTATGTGGCTCAATTTTCATAGTTTCGAACTTAAAATTATGTTGGTTCATGACCATTGTATGTATGGGTTCTTGGGTGACTTTGTTAGTTAATTAATTTGCCCGCTATGGTATGTTTTAGGCTACTGCGGGTTATAAAGTCATGAGATGTTCAATTCTTTGGTCTTCGATAGTCGTTGCCTGTAAAAATCAACACACAACGTGTTGGGTTAGTTAATTTTTTAACACTAGTGCATTTAATTTTAAAATAATTGTATTCGTTTAGATATTTTAAAAATTGACGCTAATTTAGTATTTATTGAACGGATCGTGGTCGGCACGTGGTGACCACGTTAAGCTTAATTAGACTCGCTATTACAAAAATATATTACCAAATTTAATTGTACGATGCATTTGATTAGGAGATGCTGTCATAGGATTCGGATATTTACTGTTAAATTAAAAGTTTGTGCCTCAGTATTTTTCCGGATATATTATAAATAAGCTTCAATAATATTGACCATACGTAGAGTAAATTGTATGAAATAGATTTTTTATGAATGATACGTGTTCCCATCTTTTGTATTTTAATCTGTTCATATTTTTTTGTAATCAAAAGGACGGTTGTTTGCGATGTTAACATTAGTATAGTAAATAGAGTAATATAAAAGAAGGAAGTGTTGTTTTTTTATTTTGTTACTTTAAAAATGATAGGCATTCGTTGAAATTACATACATGTGTAATTAGACTGATATTTTCACATGTAGCGTTTCAAATTATTCTGTATACCAATCGGCATTTGTGCTGTTATAACAATTTTGTATTAAATGTTAACATTAGTATTTAATTACTTTGTATTTGATGTTAACATCGCATGCACGCGTTCTGTTAGAATACCTGAGTTTTATTACATGTTCAGTGTGGTGTACCGAGTCATTGTAGTTGACTTGGAACTTTTAATGTCCCCTGTTTTCTATTGTAATGATAAATTAAATTTTTAGAGTCATAAATTGCATTACAATTATGATTAGTCACGCTGACTTAACAGGGTGTGTATTGGTCTAATTTTATATGTATATTTCTATTATTTTTTCTGTCTGTAGAAGTAATAGAAAGTCATTCACTCATTCTTTCATTCATTCACTACTCTATCATTCTTTAAGTACACTATTTGCAAATAAAGCACAAATTATAAAGGACTGATGTATGAAATTTATAATGAAAGTTGTTTTACCAAAGAACATTATACTTATTCGTGGCTATAGTTGTAATGCAATTTGAACGTACTCAAATTTACACGTAATTACCGCCTATTAAGACCCAGTTGTGCCAATTTTGTAATACTATCCAACCGATTCGACGCATTCCAAAATATTTTAAATCTATCAACCTCACTCTCAAACATTATAAATGTGAGCGTAATTAGTTCTTTTTGATCATGTGTGAAGTGTAAGCTCAAGTCATGTATCAATATATTGTATTTCTCGATTGTTGTCACATTGGAAGATGGTTTAGGATGCATTAATTTAAAAAAATAGGTTTCATTCAGTTTTATTTCCTATTGATTTTAGACACAATTTAAAGTTATTTTAAATAACACTTTTCGCAGATATAGTAAGTTCAGAGGCAGCTAATATAATTACTAATAGTAGTTAAATGATGATAAAGTTGATAAAAGTTAAATAAGATCATTTAACTTTTTACATACTGTATTGTTCTGTTACTCTAAATAACATATGTTTCGGATCTTAATACATAATATCTATCTTTCAGTGTGACGAAACTTTGCTTTTATCAGTGACATTCTCTATTTTTTAATCTATGTTCATATTTAAAAGATTTCAAGTCGTAATATCACAATATCACAATTAACTCTTATTTTATACTCGTAACTATTAACACTTGAAGAGGTTAATTTGAGATTAATTAGTTCGTTTTCATGTAATGAAAAATTATACGCAAAGGATTTTGTATGTTTTGAACACGCCATTTATATATTTATTTTCATTTTTTAAACTGTACTTTTGATTTTCTAAATGTAAGTACAACACAGTTTATATTTTACGTTGTATCTAAAAATACTCAGCGTGTAATTTTATGACTAACTTGGCATTTTTATATAATAATATCATGAAAATACTATTGTCGTGTTTACATAGACAATCGGTAGATCTCGGGAAATTAGATATCTCCATATAAAAATTTCATTATTTTGCTATATCATCCAGTTATTATGATAAAATATCAAATACATATGTTAAAAACAAAAAGCTCTCTCCAATTTAATAGATTTTTGGAATTCAATGTCTAATTTCCCTGAAGATCAAATTTTACAAGTTTACTAATGTCCATGGCTAGACCATGAATAATGTTTAGTTTTAAGATGATTATTGAAGAGTCAGTGTTTTGTGAGGAATCAGATAGATGGCGTTGTTAAGTGGAATCGGAGGCTTGACAGGTTTCGATAAAACTAAATCTTTTTACTAACATTAATGTTCACACGGAGACATATATAATGTCTGAGTATCAAACATAGCATGTGTATTTTCGGTTTAGTTTAGAAGCTATGTTACCATTTCTAATTTAGGAAAATAAAAAAATAAAAGTGTAGTTCAAAAATAAACACTTTTTCAATTTATATAAACTAAATCTTTATTAACTATTTGTAAAAAAAACCATAGGCACCTGGCAAGTCGTTTTGTTTTTATTCTGTACAGTTTGATATTATTGGACCTATATGTTACATATATCGTAAAGTTTTGTACAACATCACATTGACTATGTTAATCGTAAGTCCCTATTTATTTTTTATGTAACCGCCTGTATTATTATTTGAAATGTAAAAATATATAAGAAATTATGTAACTGGCTTGTTTTATTTTTATTTAGTTCAATACCCGTTCCTAATGGAGTTATTAACCTGTACCCTTTGTACGAATTTGTTACGTTTTCTTGATAAGATCTCGGTTTACGTTTATGCCTGTTTTCCATAGTAAAATTTTAGTACCTAAACGGTCCGCTAGGAGCGCTGCATATAGATGTATGGGCCCAAACGTAAATGAGCCACGTTTCATTAAACGTAATAAACTCGTAATAGGGGTACTGATACCGGAATTAGAGAATCAATTCCCCCAAAACCTGTCAAATATCACAAAATTAGTAATGAGAAATTTTTATTGCAAGACCAAAGACCAAATACTTTAAAAGCTGACATTCAGCTGATATTACGTCGCCATGAACAGATGGAAAATACTTTTTAATCAAACTATTAAGTTGATTACAATGTAGTTTCTGTTATTAATAGAACTACTATTAAGCGCTGTTATCTTCTGGTTTGGAAGGTGTGGTAACGGAGACAATTCGTTTTGGCGTTTCAACTTAGTCCTCAGGGGTAGCAGCGCTTTTGTGGCTGACCTCAAATAGAACTCTTAATCTTATGTGACGTTGGTCACAGATGTCCATGGGTGGCATATGACTCCATCAGGAGAACTGCACGCTCGTTTGTTACTTAATTATTTAAAAAAGAGAGTTTTCGTCTAATACT
>DWPV01004355.1:0-13731 GCA_018251915.1 Urbanus proteus proteus
CTATACTAAAAGTAAATTAAGCTATAAAGTCAGGGAATCTTTTAAAGCAACCTTTTTATATTCACCCAGCTGAATGTTACGTGATCTGGTACGGTATCAATGAAATATATTAAATATTTACAGGAATTATTCAAAATAAAGTGAATAGTGCTTAATATGTATACAGACGGACTCACAATCCTTATCAAATCCAGTTAGAATATTTATACATATGTATAATTCTATGAAGAAATAATTATTGCCATGCGTTCGAAATTAAACTTACAAGAAACTAAAATATAATTTTAAAAAAATATTTTACAAATAAACAATAAAGAATATTAATATTGATAAGACAGATTAATAAGAATAAATTTAAAAAAATGAAGTTGTTGATAAGATTTATGTTGATATGTTTTGTAAACGTGATTTCTAGTGCCTTAATAGAAACTCAAGATTTAGTACCACAACAAGTTATAGTTATCAAGTAAAGAAATTGCCACAACTAGTCGATAATGAGCACACTCTTATTATAGGTATTAGTATTGCATTTGCTGTTTTTTGATACAAAATATAAGAGAGACCTTGTTCTTTTATTTAAAGGCACGCCCTTGACACGTAACTAAGCCATTGTAATTCACGGCGGTGAAGTAAATAACATTTACAAAAGCGCATGACACGGAATACTTAATTCATTGTGACTTTGTTCTACAATTGTTTTATTCTTAGCAACAGAACGTCGCGGTGTGATGATAATACCATTGAGAAGCAGCCTTTGTTTTTGAAAAGTAATTTGAGTTGCATACATGTTACATATTTCTATTTTAATCTGAAACTTCTACATCGGTCTCTATCTGTTACTACATCTGTCTGAACTGGTAATATAATCTTAAAAACGAAAAACTACTTTTTTCAGACATCTTATCTAAAAATTGTATAGCCTATGTCACTTTGGCAGTTGAGATGAATCTAGCGACACCTCATATATTAAAATCCATCAAGACGTTTAGGTTGTCGGGCGTGCCATAGAAATGGACATACATGCATATATTTTTTCATATCCCTTTGGCGACATATAAGTCAATCAACAACTCTCATGAAATAATGCCGTTGTTAAATTTGAAATCACGTAAGCATACAATTTCAAACAAACTTCTTGTTCACCCGACGCAAGGTAAAGAAAATTATATTCCAAGAGAGGCAACCTCGCCGATAACAACACATGCCTACAAAAGAAATCTCAGGTGTATTTCTTTGCATCTCGTAATTACTACTCGTACTACTCTGACATTTTAACTCAAAAGAACAATGTGTATCGTTGTTTCAAAATACAAAATTTTAATGTGTAGTCTCAATCTTCATCGTGTCTTAGTTTTGCTAAACCTTAATATGAATTAGCGGACTGAGATCCAAAGAACGAAAAGTTTTAAGGCTCTACCGTATAACTAAGTTCTTGTTGGACTTGTTTACATACTATTGAGAATATTATGAATTCTTCAACCGTCTAACAAAAGCAATAATTTAATTTTAATTTGCTTTGAAAAAAGGAAATTTGCAATAGACTGCTTAAAACAGAAATTAAATGAGTTTCAAGTTAGATCACTTCAAGCTCTTGCTTTAAACTCATTTCACTTCCGTTTCAAGTTCGTCAATATTAGAAATTCTTATTTTCTACTACTTCATATAGAATTTTAAGTTATATGATTCTTAAATAAAACTAAAAATTTAAGATCGGCGAATTTTAAGCGAAAGTTCTAATAAGAAACGTTGTAGATAAGCGGTTGCAAATTTAAAGGCTAAAGCGGTTTAAGACCGCCATATATTAGTAGAGCTGGGCGAACTACGTCTTTTAAAGTAGCAATGTTTTAGTGCTGAAAACTAAGCTTTGAATGAAAGTTTTTTTATGAACAAAGTTTAATTAAATCGGCTAAATTAAAAAATAATATTTATTGTAAGATAAATTTAACTATCTTTTTATTTTGTCTGTTTTCTATTTAAATTATAATTATTATTTTTTGAAGAAAAAACAAAACTGACTTCTTCAAAATTTTCACGCAATGATTTTAGTCTCTCTAAAATGGGACTTTCTCTCCCAAAAGATTGCGCAAATTGCATACGCGTTAATGTAATGTGAATGTTCCATTGACATACAATATATAAAAATATTTTGCCACGAAGGTATATATTTCTCTTGAGGTGAGTGCAGTCAAACACCAGATTGAATCGATTCAAGAGTGTCTCACTGGCAGACGATGGCTTAGGGATGACGGGTTTCTGAAAATCAACACTGCAAGCACTATGATATCATTCACAACGTATTGAATGTAGCAGTAAATTTCAATGTTTATATTTGGTCAAAGCCATACGAATTTGTAGAATCATTTATTTAATTGTGTAGCCTTCAAAATATATATTAACTTGGTCTGGAAGTTATACTTTTATAGACATAGGAGAAATGTAACAACATTTTCAAAGATCATTTAATTATTAACTTATATAAATACACCACAAAAACAGCTAACATAAATAATTCGAACTCGATACGAATTTTAAAACGCTGTCGTATTGCAACAATTATATAAAAGAGTAGGTGCCTACTACAGATAAAATTTAAATAAAATACAATAAATGAATTATTTAAAATGTATTTAATATACCCGATAGCAACTATGATGATTGATATTTATTGTTCGTGCTTTATTCATTGATGTGAACTTTTCATTCATTGATGCGCACCAATCGTTAATACTCGGAAATATCGAGAAAATTCGCATATTTTGTATGAGCAAACAAAATACTTGCTTGTTTTCGTATTAATTGGAAAGATATTTTTTTACGTCAATATAACATAAAATTATAGTATGCGAATACTTTAAATATTGCTGAAAAGGGGGTAGAGTAGTATTACAGAGTTCGAGTACGGTTCGATCGTGGAAGTATCTAGCGCTCTCACATTTCTACCATGAAGCAATTCTTGAATATTAGTGGAAGAATCGCTGACTGGGTTTTTTCCAAGTCCTACACTTTTGGTCGCAAGGCATATAATACCTAGCTCTATTCTGGTCCTGAGACTACAGAGATAAAACACGGGTCTTAGTATATGTCTATTTAAAAAACCTTTTTTAGCAGTAAACATTAAGAAATGTTGTCGGGCATAACGACACCAAATCACCGAATTCCTCGAGAAATTGCTAGCGCAGAAAATTAGCAGAGCTATTCTAATTTTTCCACTCACGCTCATTCCGCAAGAATGATCATTGAAATAGACACGCTCTTGACACGCATATTTATGGTTTTATTTATGAGTGGCATATGTCAAATATAATGATCCCTGTAAATTCATGTCTAAGGCTCTGGGGCGTATCTAAATAAATTGGTTTTTAGAGACATCACTGATTAAAATTCAGTGAAGCTAAATTTCATATTAATGTCTTCTTAAAAAGACACTTTTGTTTTGAAGATGGAATTTATAGATGTAAGCTAAGTTTAGTAAAGACATAAAATATTCCACTAAACCCAAAATTACTTCGCCATAAACTTTTACTTTCCAAATCATAACAGCATGACAGCGAATATTAGCAATTACTAATCGTAATTTCGTACACAAAAATTAAAACCTAATATCGACGCCGCTATATTTAAACGCCGCGTTTTTATATTCATTCTTTATCAGCGCGGCTTCAATGAAAGGGCGCCTCCCAAAAGGGTTCATCTGAAGGCCAAACGCCTCAAACTTTTTATTAATATCTCCGCTTATTGTATTGTTTCATCGGCACCCTTTTTCATTAAGGATTATGATCCTCGAACAATGACTGAAATTTCTGTAATAATCGTAGGTATTGTTTCCTAATTACTTCATTTTGAATTCATATTTCTGTTCTATAGGTATGAAACAATGAAGTTTTAATACATATTTAATTGAGAAAAAATTGGTTTGTGCGTACACAATAAACTTGTCTGGTAAAATCTGATTTATGATAAAACAATTTCGTCAAAGTCTGAATATAATTAAAGACATATATTACCTACATAGAGATCTCGGTACAAGTCCCTTTATCTAAATTTATTTAGTTTAAGTCTGACAATACCATATAGATATAATATGAATGTTGATTTTTTATATTTATGTCAATGACGTAAGATACACTAATTACGGACACCAGTTGTATATTTTATAAGAGTCATAATATATGGTACTGAAAATAACAATACAATACGAAATATTGTCACATTTGAGAAGAAAATATTTTATAATAGGTAACTTAAATGTTCCTTTTAAAGCTCTACAGATTCATTCTCACAAATTTTATTATCGTCGCTGAACATAAGTTTAATTTAAAAACGTTAAGTTAGTAACGTTAAGTTTAAGAAAAAAACGTTTCAATTTGTTTAAGATTCATGATGTTAATTCTTGTATGACCACACAATATTCATTGCTAGTAGTTCAGTATAAACTAGGGCAAACCTACGAAAGGTAAGGGGAAACCGGATCGTGCGTAAGACGTTTTACATTGTAACATTGTAACATCGTAACATTGTAACAGTAGTATAAAGTGCTCGGAGACGTCGTTAAATCTCCGGTTTACATCGCGATAATGTCGCGCCATAGCTAATGTCGGTTATGATGGGGCTTTACAATTTATTCACAAGTTAGAATCCAAATTTGGCACTCCACTGCTTGTTCGAATAAGTAGCATTGAGTTATAGAATCAGTTGCTTTAAGTTAGCTTGCTATAAATCTTTCTATGTTTCCCAAATTAATGTAATATTTTTTTATAAAAAAATGTAGTGATATTGATGCAAGAGACAATAGGCAAAAACTGCCGCTCATAGACGTCTTTAATAAACAGCACATAAGATTTGTCGAAAGTTTGATTTAGAGACAATGATTAAGATATAACAAATTTAGAAATAAATAAATCAGTCTCTTAAAGATAAAAGTCTTTAATATTTTTATGTATTACAGCAGCCAAAACATAATTTGTACCTTAGCTGATGCTTAGCTGTTATAAAACTCGCTTATCGCTTCCTCGTTGACAGATATATCGTAAAACGTCAAATCTCCGGTTTACATTCACCCCATTATAATGTCGCTTCACACCTATTGTCGCGCGCTTAAATTTTGAAGGAAAGATGTATTTATGAAAGGAGGTCACGTAAACAAGTCTGATGGAACACTTGGATATCAAATCAGATCAATATCTGCCTGCGGTTATATCGGTTTACCGATATCGATAAAAGTTTGTCGTGTTGAAATGTTATTGTTGTCACGAAATTTATACAAAAGCTTGTTTATTTTTCTTGGTCTGTAGATCAATCTAAGTGGAAATCATTATGAAAAGGCTTGAAACAGAATATGTTACAGTTTTTTTTTTTTATTTATATCAAATCAGATCAATATCTGCCTGCGGTTATATCGGTTTTTCGATATCGATCATTGTTTGTCGTATTGAAATGTTATTGTTGTCACAAAATTTTTATACCAATGCATGTTTATGTTACTTGAGGTAAAAAATCATCTAAGTAGAAATCATTATGAAAAGGCTTTAAACAAAATATGTATGAATATAAGTGCTTATACAAATAAAAAGTTTTATTATTTGTATAAGCACTGATATTCAGATATAAAATAGTAAGACAGTATCTATTAACATAAAACTACTTATATGTAGTAAGATCTTATTTTTTGAAAACATTTGAACTACCTACGTGGTGTGTATTATGGCTTAAACGACGTCTAACAAATTTATCTTATAAATCTAATAAATTTAATTAACATATTCTTCTAGAAGTTTATTTAATATAAAATATTTGCTTTATTCATTAGCAAGGGACGTATATAACATTCAAATTTATCGCTAGTAAATATATTATGAGCACAACAAAATAATCCTTTCCGTTGAAATTTGTTACGTACGCATTAATTTATACGTCGTATGACTTATCCTGTTAGGCTTAGGCTGTTTATTAAAGCTCTACAATAAACAATGTATTTTAATTAATGCTTCATAAAAGTATATGTAAATTATACGTTTACCGTTACATCGATCACCCTCTTTCACATGCGGTAAGGGATACCTTCGCACACACAATACAAAACTTTTCAACTTTATATTGATAGGTAGCAGTCACTTTTCCAAATATAATAGAGTTGATTAGATATTAGTGCGACAATAATCGCTTACCTAACTAAACTGCACGCATGGTTGCAATTTCGTTTATAAATATGCATATATATGTATGTATTATTTTAAGTAATTGTCTGTAATTTTCAAAATAAAAACTCTGATAAGTGTTCGTTTAACTAAGTTTATCTATCTTCAATTCCAACCTATTCTTAGGTAACTTTAGTAAAGATAGCTATCCCTAAACGTATTGGTGATACACAGAAATAGAAGCGATATATAATTCTATCTAGGTCACTTGACACTTCTGTGTAACGAACTTCGACGCTACAGATTTGAAAAAGAATATTGATGACTTGCTTTTATAAACTTTCATATAATGATGATCTACGAGGTCGCCATATTTATATCTAAGTAATTAAAATAAATTTAAAATAATCTCAAAGTTATATTTCGCACTTTCGGTATCTTCAAAGGAATCTTGTAGTATTTTCGTAAATGCATCTAATGAAGATAAGACAAAGTTAAGAGTAAAAAAAAATGAATATCGGTTCAAATATAACCAGCACAAGGTCTCAAATATGTACGTAATTCAACCAAACTCACATACGTAACATTCATTTACAACAGAACCACTTGCCGTATATTATACGTTTACTAATAAACCCTACCCAAATGAGTAATCTGGCTAAATAATCTCAAGCTTAAGAGCTTGCGTACTTCCGAAACTAGCCGTATTTCCCGCAGCTTATCTGGAGCCATCAGATGGAGACGAGGCAAAGTTAAATGAGGAAGAAAATCTATGG
Source organism: Urbanus proteus proteus (assembly GCA_018251915.1). NCBI lineage: Eukaryota > Metazoa > Arthropoda > Insecta > Lepidoptera > Hesperiidae > Urbanus > Urbanus proteus. The sequence goes on from DWPV01004355.1 coordinate 6,911, forward strand.
GTTGTTTGGTTGATTCCCGGGTCAAGAGCTAATTCACAAACTACTTAATCTCCACCAAGTTTAAACGGATCCAGATTAACATCGCTCCGGCGATTCTCCGACGTCGATTTGGAATTGCAATCACTTATCGGAATGGTTTGATTTTGTATTGGTTTACCCTGATAACGTTTCGTTTAACTTTTATTCCTAATCAGATTGATCTACCTGATTGAAGTGTGAAAATACCGTTAGTACATCCTGTAAAATAAATCACGTATCTACATTTATAACGTAAGATATTCAAACTTATTCTAATTATTTATTTACTTATACATTAAATTACACAAAATTAACGTATGTGTGGGTATAACAAAGAAGAATTTATAAGAATCGACAAATTAATCTCTCTAATGTATAAATATTTGGAAACGAATATCAATATTCGCAAAAGTATTAGTATTCGCAAAACATAATATTTTGAAACCGAGCTAAGAGAAATGCATAATATCCCAAATCATCTCATTTTATTACTGTATGATGCTCACGTCCGCTCGAGACTAATCTATTCCAAAGTCAAGCCAAGAAGTAGTAATGTATCTATGATCGACTTCAGACTTCAGACGAAAAGTGGAATACTTTCCAATTCCAAGTTTATTCCTTTCCATAGTAACTACCTACCGCTTACCGTGGAATAGACAACAACGTAACTGCTCGTTTAGTTAATCATGGAAAAGTGAATTAAATATTAATAAAATTGTTAATGGAGGCGCAAATTTTATTTGACAAATCCTCTTGTAGATGTGGAATTTGCATAAAACTATTCAAATTAAAGTTTGTATTAAAGTTGTTTAAAAAAAGCATGAATTTATACCTAAGACGTTATAAAACCTAAAATTTACATGTATTTACAAATCCTCTTCAAGATATGGAATTTGCATAAAATTATTGAAATTAAAGTTTACATTAAGGTTGTTTAAAACTTGATTTGATACCTAATACGCTTAACTATAATTACATGTAGCACTAACTACGTTAAAATAATACTTCCTTCTAGCAATTAGTGTTTTCACAGTATCCATTTCCCAGAAATGCACCACAAGCGACCGTTGCAACGAGAAAGGTATTCACATAATATTTATCAAGAATACCGTAGTATTACTTGGCTAAGCTGTACATATTTCAAATGTTCGCGTTGTCTCTGCGTCTTGGAAATAGCAAGATTAAGGTAAAGTACCTCTGTTCACCGTTAATTCTCAGTTTTCAAAGATTCGCCTTTGTATTAGTTGTGGAATGGATAATTAATCTTAGAAACTTCTAGCTCTGAAGCCATGCAATCAAAATCTTGTCTTCAAAGTCAGTAACCTGTAGACACTGAAAGTTTTTAACAAGCTGTAATTGTGAAAAATCTTGTCTTATGACTGAAGACACTTTGTCAAAATGAAACAAATTAAGACAGTATGGTGGACTACGGTGATAATTCGTTGACTTGGCACACGTTTATGAAGCTCTTATCAATTTAAATGTGGTAAAATATTCGTAATTCGGCTGTGTGTACCCACAACCTTACTTACCTATGTTATTTCTACTTTATAACAAAAAGGTTACCTAAATTTTGAGCGTTGCTGTGTTTGCTGTAAAGAGTGCAGTAATACCTACTTATTCAGAGACCTACCTTATACCTACTGACACAAAGTGCTCTAACTCAGGGTTACATTTATGAGATTATATGACTTCAATCCTACTTATTAAAGCTGATTAAAAAGTGAAAGATTAGTAAGGTGTCTTTGGGCAAGGCTCACTAAACTAATAGGTTAATCCATCTATTCTTTTACTAGTTTAATTTTTTTATCAATACGACCCGGTAATACATCAATTTAAACACGCGTATAACCTAGAAGCATTAAACTAGCTGTTAATCAAGATCGAGTTAGAAAAATAATACCCAGCACAAACCGTACTCGATTTAAGTTCTTAATCAGGTCCTCGCATTCGTATGTCGATAGCAAGTGGAAAGTTGAACTGGACTCAATTTTCCGCCACCGAGCGCCTCAGACAGTAGGTATTGGCATCATGCTCGTATATTAGCTGTTATACGGACGTGACTTGAACACTTTTTGCGCTAGATTTTTCTCTGAATTCCGTATTGTGTATTGGTTCATATTTGTCGGGTTTCTCTTTAATCTTTGAAAAAAATATACACTTTATGTCTTCCTCTCACAATTTAGGAACTTATTGCTAGATATAGTACGAAGAGGTAAGGCTTAGTGGATAAACAGAGAACAGACTCTCTTTGCACGCCAAGCTTCTTTATGTATGACATTTGAAAAATCTCAGACAGTTTGTTCCTGTTTTGCTCATACATAAATGGTAAAGTGTAAATAAAAAATTAACCATTACTCCTTCAAAAAATCTGATACACTAGTAATATTGTTCACTATTAACCTTATCCAAAAATACACTATAATTATAAAAAGAAAAAACATTTTTCGTAAAAGGGACAATATCCACATCATCCTGTATATACTCATCTTAAAGCTGGTAATTACACATAATTCAAGTCGAATTAACATAGCTTGGCGTTTCAAACTTTCTCGTAAAATGTCGACGCTTTCTATAATTTCATACATATTACATTAGAAAGTAATGTCAATGCCGTAATACAGAGTGTTTCGAATTATTTAAATCTTAATGTGCTATCTACACAAATTAATTTAAGTAAATGTATATTTTTTTGATTTTTAAACAAATATATTTATCTAAATGCACAAGCTTTGATAAGTAGGTATAGGTACTTTTTTTGTTTATATGCTTTCAAAATATACCTAAAAGTACATACATAGTTTCCCTAAACGTGATAGCATGAGATAATATTTTAATAAGCATTTATCTATTTAAATCATAAGTGCGTCCCTGGGATTAGAACCTCGGAACCTCGATTGAGTATTTGAATTTTAATTAAGGCTATCACGGATTAGAATATACGTTAGTCTTATTATTTAGCTCAGCCAAACAGACAAACATATAGACAAAAATGTTTTTAATTGCATTTTCTTTATAGGTATCGTGTATACTTTCATATGCATTGAGTAAAAAAAAATATTTTAAAATCACAAACAGATACTTCAATTTTATTTATTTTTATAGTTTTCAACTAACAAACTAAAGCAATGAAACATAAAGATGCTCTTAATAGAATTTCTAGTTACCTTTGAGAAAATTTACGCTTTGTAAAGTGAACTACTTTGAGACTTAGACTAATGTAGTAATTTATAGGGAACTAAGAACGTACTAAAGCAATTAGGTACAGGGAAGCCTGTAAGGGAATTACTGGTTACCTTCGAGAAAATATACACCTGCGGAGTGTCGAGACTTATTGAGTGGAGTAATTCAATTCCTAGAGAATTGTTCTTTTGTTTTCACGAGTATATTTAATTGTTTATGTTACAGTTACGAGCTGCTGCGACCACTGCTGCCCATGGATATTCGTATTGAACCGTAAATTAGAACAGTCTTACCTGAAATTGGCCATAGATGCGTTGCTACCCCTGAGAATTGATTATAACACCGTTCAAGCCAGAACATAGCAGTACTAAATACTGTCGTTATAAGGTAGGGGTGGTGCCGCAGGATTCAAACCACAACGGTTCTAACCACCTTTAATACAGTTGTAACTAAAAATTTGAACAATTACATAACATCGATAAAATAAATAAATCAAAAAACTCACAAAATAAAAACTTGCTATTATCTCATTTTCAAATCGATAACGACAAAGGATCGGTCGTTTTTTATAGACAGCTTTTTATTTTTTATTTACTATTTAACTTTTAAAATATTAACACCTTGGTCAAAGATAACTAGCGAATGAATGTAATGGTTCTATAGATCACATTTACTTCGATCCAAATCTTTCTGTTCGTCCTATTCACAGGTTTCAAAACGATGAAACCAGGCTCCGCGATATTTAACCTAACATGCCGGAATAAGCCTTTGACGACAGGCGGCTTACCGAGTATTCACATCGCCCTTTATATCCGTAGAAATAAAAAGGAATTCGGGCTATGGAGAGTCGGCGTTCGTGGATTCGCAATAGTAGGAGTAGGGCTGACAGACGTATCAATACATGTTTCAAAAGATTTTTGGGGCAGATAAACCTAGACTAGTAATCGCTGAGATATGAAGTGCTGATAGATTAATAATTGTGTATGAGAAACTAGCGCGGTCTTATAGGCTACGAAATTCTCAGAAGGCTCACTGCATTGCCCCGGTTTAAATGTGTCGTGTGGTGTCAGTCCTAAACAGCACTACTCTGTCTTATCCAGTGGATACCGTAGGAACAAAATCTAGGAGATGAACAATAGCGTCTCCTGTGTAACATCAACACTTACTACGGTCGCCAACACGCATGACAGCCGTCGATAAATAAAGGGATACATTCACAAAATCAAGATTTAACTTAACACAGCTTGAACTTACCGGATCTTAACGAACTAAGCGAAGACTTAACTTTAAACGGCTACCAACGAAAAGAGTCAACCCTGAGCCAAGTTTCAAGGATCGCTCATACGATCGCATATTTCAGTTGTACGATGCAAAGCTCGACCACGCCAATTGCGTTCCACAAAGTTGAAGCGCCACTTACGAGCCCTATCGCCTCAAGATCAAATTCAAGTTTCAAATGTAGAAAACTTCAGGACACTTGTGATAAAGAGAAACTTTTCCTAGTTTATAAGAAGTACCATTTGACTGTTGCTTTCAATTTTAAAAAGGTGCAGTTCAGTAAATGTTAATGTTGATGGATTTGTCTTAGTAGATACTCTTTAAATCAGAATGCAACCGTGTTACTTCGAATATTCGGATTACTGGCATATCTTTATTTAATCTGTATTTGTAATTTTATCTGAATGGAAGTTGGTTAGTAAAATTACCGCGAGTGAGTTATGAGGTCACTCCTAGATAAAGACTGAAGGCTAAACTGGAACATTGAAACTAATAAGGTAGAAATAGGTGTGAGGGTAGAACCTCCGAAGGCGTAACAAATAGGATCCTACCACCTTCATAATTGCAGAATGTTACAATTTATGTTGTTATTTTGCTAGGGTATATTTTGTAACTACCCTGCAATTGAAAGTACAAACTTTAACCGCTTTATGAGAATATCAAATTAAAATATTCAGTACTAAGCCTGTCACTAAAAGTTTGTACTCAGTAGTATGGGATTTAATTTCACTTATAATGTGGCTGGAACTTTGTGAAATCTGACGAAACTGCCGCAGTCAAATTATCCTTTAGGTAATTTCTTAATTAGACCTCCAAGTTTTGTAGTTAACGAAACAGTAAAGGCAACCTTAAAGGGTATGTTTAGGGTGAGGACAAATCTAGCGAATATTTTGCGTGAAGTACGTGGAATTTCGCTCTATGGCGAAATGTTTACTAAACATTGTATCTGAGCGAACAAGATGTCATTGTCATCTTACTCTTATGGGTCTGTAATATTGTCTTGGATATTTGTAATAATTTGTGTAATGTAACGTTTTATGATACAATTTAATTATGATATAACATTTGTCTCTTCCTAGTCTCGGTGTTTGTGTGTCTGTCTTTGATATAATCGGAAATCGTAATGTGAGGCCATGTGTAAAAAATCTAATTCAATTTACGAAAACAAAATCTTATTCAATTTACGATAATCAATAAAAATGTAGGTAAATAAAAGTTCAAAATGTTGTCGCATAGGAGGGCCGAGTCATGAAAAATATTTAAAAACGCTGGTTTAGACAATTTATATTTAGTTTCACTTGTGATTCTAACTGCAAAGAATATCGGTTAGTTAGTAACCAGTGGTCGTGTATAGAAAAATCAATTAAGCCGGGCATTCGCTTTGATCATTCGTTAGAGTTCACGGACGCAATTCGAAGCTATTTCATATATTCTAAAGCCTAGATGTGTACTAAATCCCGACAAAGAAAGATCCACACAAATTCCACAAAATAAATCCCAAACAAAGCCAACTACAAAGTATGTTATTGGTCCACTCTTTGTTACGCTCAGCAATAAAGTATATCGGACTGTTATTTCCAATCAAGGATACAAGCCGGAGAAACACCAAAATAAATGTAGAACGACACTTTTAGATAAGCTTCGCCATTTCAAACATTAGGACAACGAACCCCGTGAATTGAATTGAAAATGTTACTTGCGTGGTATTTTTGGCGACTACGTATACAAAGGATCTAGAGTATATAATTATGGGCACAAGATTGTTTTGTAATATAAATCAATTTGTAATAAAACCCAGATACATTAGAGTTTTTTTGGCTACAGTGGGTCCAGTACATAATTGTCTCCTTTACCACCAGCAGTGCCTATTTGTTATTATTGGTCAGAATTAGGCGTGGTACCTCGAGTTGAAAAAAGTAAATTATATAAGCGATGTTATTTCAGTAACTTTAAGTTCATTTATCTAAAGGCTGTTTTGCGAATAGTAACCGCGTCTGGTCTGCGTTGGTGATTGCAGTGGGTGTTAATGTTACGTAGTAAGACGCTGCTGCCCGTCTCATGCATTTTATCCCTTAGTCGCCTCCAGGGCCGCCTTTACCCCTGGTGGGGCTTTGGACATACAAGGCTAATGGAGCCCCATATGTCCTTGGCCACTATTTTGTTTGATTTTATTAGGATAGACAAAGGATTCAAATTCTGTTTTGCCTTATTAAAACTATATACTGAGTAAATCTATTTATAAACTCCTTTTCTATTCCTGCTCGCTGCTGCGCGCCACTTTGTTGGTGATTTGTCAGGACCTAGGGGGCCGTCTCGATCGCCCATTGTGCCCATTGCTATTG
>DWPV01004356.1:0-13730 GCA_018251915.1 Urbanus proteus proteus
ACACGTCACCATATTAGTACCTGAGTTGAATGATTGATTGATCACGGCCCACGATCGCTTAGCCTGATTCAGGGCTGTCAACTTCGTCGTTGAAAAATATTATTATTGAAAAAAATCTTCTAAAATCAGTACTTTTGTGGAAATTAAAGGAAAAATGTAGTACCTGTTAGTCCATGTAACGAATCACTTGTGCAAGTATAATTAAATATTCACTAACTCGCCTTTATTTTTAATATAATAATGTTTTGTTTGCTATTCCCATGAAAACTTACGGTAACGCATAATTACGACACTCCTTACGAAACACTTTCGGAAAGAGTGCGATTTAAATTAAAAGTGAAAACGTCTGAAACAGCAATGAAAATCTATAACTTGCATCTCCATTCCATAATTTAAAGGACAATTTATCAAAATATTTTATACTATAAATTGAATTAGCAGCCCTAGCCAGGCTCGTCACCGGCAGATCATAGCTCGATATACATCTGTTATGCATATTGACCCTGAACGCCAAATCGGGGAAGATGTGGTTAGGCCCAAAGAAGAAACGACAAGCGATATTACTGTGTCTTTTAAACGTTTGAAAATAGTACAATCGGCTAAGTTCGGCTTCGGAAGACTACCTCTCCTCTCTCTGCCTTCTGATAACATAGTTACAAGATTGGTTCTGATTTAAAGGTTATACCAACCAAGAGAGAATATGAGGCTTTCCAACTTAGTCCTCGAGGTTACGAATCTGTAGCCTCAAGTACGACTTTTTTGTGGTTAATTACAGATGTCATTCATCATTAAATCGACTATATACTTTTGATAATTCTATAATATAAAATTAAATGTATGCATGACATGCGTTTCCTTTTCATGGTTTCATTGTGATTGATAGGTTTCCTCTACAAGTTATCATTATTTACAAAAAATATCACTTTCGCTTATAAATAAGACCAAACACGATAGAGTTACAGAAACAGCGGCATGACTAGGTAATATTTGTTTGTAAATTCAGAATGAATGGAAAATATGATATCCTAATACTAATATTTGAATCCTACCTGTTCTTCTTTCCAACTTTACAATAACTCCGCACATTAGAGTTATGTAGAAATTGCTTTATGATATAACCGCCTTTTGTATTATTTAGAAATTGTGATTTCCTTTATATTGTTTCTATTTTATTGAGCATAGAAAAAAAATATAATTATTATGGTATATTATTTATTGCAGTTTGAAACTAACGATTATAATTTTATTGATATATATGAAATGTAACTTTCACTGTCACTATCAGTACATAGTTTAAAACAAAGTCGCTTTCCGCTGCCTGTTCCTATGTATTCTTAGATCTTTAAAACGACACAACGGATTTTGATGCGTTTTTTTTAAATAGAGTAATTCAAGAGGAAGGTTTACATGTATAATAACATCCCTTATAAAGTAGAAAGGCGTGCGAAGCCGAGGGCAAACGCTAGTCTGCTATAACTTATTTGTAAGCTGTAATTAGCATCAGACAGTCTCTGCCCAAACATAGCAGCACTACTCTCAAATCTAAAATAAGCAGTGGTGCCGACGCGGCACTATGCAAAATTCTTTCTGCATTTTATTTACAACTGTGGATTTTTCTATAAAATAAAAGGCTTTTGTCTTCTACAGTTTCAATATCGGATGTGTTAATCCGGTATTAGCAAAGTTATACTTTCCAAGTCTGTTCCAAGTAACGTGATAAGCGAAACCGCAAAATATTAGCATCTGTATTACGCACTCTATTTCAAATCAGCTCTATTCATAAATATGAGTGTTAAGTTGATTTTTGTTAGAAATATAGAAACAATGCAATATAACATAACTATGTTTTGACAAGAAAGGCTTCTGTACTGGTGCAGGCAAGTAAGGTTTTCCGGGTTCGATCCCTGGCCAGAAAAGGTGGATGTTAAATATTTCGGGGTACGAACGTCACATCTAATTCCAGTGATGCAGCTCTGCATTATTCCCCGGAAAACATTCACGAATTGATAAAGAATATTAAATATTTTTTTCACCAGCTATCCATAGTAGTAACTTCAAAAACACACTTTAAATATTGCTTGGCTTACTTACCGTTTCCATTACATCGGTATTACTAAGTAATGAGCACTTTAATACACAAAACCGCATAAATACCTTGTTATAATATTATATTCCTAGGACATGTAATTCCAATATGTAAATAAGGAAAAGTATCCTTACAATTCCGTGCATTTTGGATACATTATGTGACAACTCTACACGTTTTACCTACCTTTTGTTGCGTTAGTTACGCCATCTGTGGTCGAATAGCTGTACTTATTTGATAAACAATATTTGTAACAAGTAAATGAAATTATTACTTATTTATGATGATTATTTATTATAATATATTATTGTACTATCGCAAATCTTATATTATTTACTTCTTAACTTATAGTTTTTATTTTATAAAATAATAAAAATAATAAAGCTACCGTAATAAAACTACCACACTTGTTAGACTTCCTAATATACTCTTCTACATTCACAATCACAAAAGTACGCTAACATATAATTATGATGGTAATAGAGAAGAATTAATACGTTAGAGATGACTAAATACTATTTAAAAATGAAGCTAAACAAAATATTTAAAATTAATACGGACATGCGTCATTTAAAATTTTACCTACGTACATAACTTCTACATTTAGTTTATACATTGTCTTATCTTAGTCTACATTTGAACCTATACATCTTATAAATTAAAGCCATTGCCAATATCTCAAACAAAATGGCGATATAAAGCGAAGTTTTATATTAATTTCCTTCACGTCACGCTGGAGAAATACTTGAATCGCAAGCAATTTCAATAATGCTTTATCGTAGCCGTGGAATAGCTCTGGTATTTATGAAGGCTACAGTCGACCAGTTTCTGAAACGAAAAAGTTTTTCAACAAACAACGGTATTTTATGTGGCGCAAATATTCTACATATTATTTAGGATACTGGAGAAAATTGTACCCAATTGTGTAATTAACAGGATTATTTAAATTATTATTGTAAGTTATATATATTTACAAACGGGTTAAGGACTCGGTTAACGGGTTAACGTGTATTCTCAATGATTGAAACGCGCATCTAATTGGCAATGTGTATTTTTACACAGAGAAATAGCAAATACAGTCCAATTTGTGGTTAGTGGCCAATGTTGCCCCGTGAAGCATATTGCACTAATAAACCTTTCAAATAAGAGAACATGATTTGTACCTCGGTTTTTAATTTACTTCAAAAAATAAGTAGTCGTAAAACGTCTCACAATAGTAGAAATCGTGGTTACGATACAAGTCGCCATAAAACCGAATCAAATGCACATTCCGCGCAAAGCGATAGCTTTTATTACTGCGTTGAATATACGAGGCTATTTCAACAACACTCGGGAATCAAGAACATTAAATTTTCGAAAAATCGTTTATTCTGCAGCGTGGTGTTTTCGTTTTAGGATGTGTGATAAAGGAGATACAACTATCCAGTATTCCAATTTTCTCAAGAATAGTAGGTGGTAGGAATGAGTAGAATTCGAACCTCAGACCCCTGAATGAAACGTCGAGTTTCAACCAATAGGCTGCTATAATAACGCATCACTGTATACTGTCCATGTGTAGATTAGCAAACTAGGGACATGTGATTTGTATGAGCAACATTTAAATCAATTTAATCTTAATCCTCAGGGACGATAAACCTTTCTATTATGCAAATACATTTCAGATGTAACCTTGTCATTTGTATTCATCAATAAAAAAGTAGTAAATGTTAATCAAATCAGTTGCATTACAAGGGGAAATTATAAAAACTAGATATTAAATAATGTAATCACTAACTCAATAAATATGTAGATAATATTTTCACTGTCACAAAAAAATGTTTCCATTTTAATATATTATTATTTAATGTTTTATTCATTTACACCTGCTATTACCTATACTTTTTCATTCCTATGAAACTATGCAACTTCACGCCATACTATTTAACACAGCTACTCAACGATAGATGGCAGCACAATGCAACTCGCACTTGTAAGTTCGTAGTGTCTCGCATTCATATAGTGTTTCAATAAGAAACTAGATGGCGCTGCATACCCACAACATAGATCTAATTACCTCCTCAAAAACAATTATTTTAACGAGTCCAAAACATTAACAATGTGACTAAATGAAATGTTTTGTCATTTATACACTCGTTTGGCCTCCAAAGTTTATCTTCATTTATATTTGTATGTCGACAATACGTGAAGTTATTTTAAGCGCCAAACAATAAATAAGTCAGCGACCTCTCGCCTAAACGGGATTCCTAACAAGGGTGTAAATTTAACAGCCAATTCTACCCAAGGGTGTTGCAATTTGTCGAGTCATTTGCTATGGACACATTTAGCTCTGTTTGCATGATCGTAAAGAGTCCACACCCTTACGGCTGCCCATAGCCACCCACCTCATCACCAGATTAGCTAGACCCCTCGCGCCTCCTCCGTTCATACATTGGACAATGAAAAAAGGAAATTTATTTTTGTGATTGGGGGCCTATTTACGCTGGTTAGCGGAAACCTCGTCCACCCATTGGCAGGTGACCACTATCGCGTCACCCTCGCAACTGAATCATGGCAGTAAACCTGCTCTAGTTCCCCACTGTCATCGTATCGAGACATAGTACAATTTACACCTTGTCGGGATCACCTGCCGATGACACGTCGATTGAATTTCGTCTGACAAAAAAGTGAATAAACAATAATACTGTTATCATGTAATCAACGTTAAGAATGTGTTGCATATTGACCTGCATACTGAAATGAAGTGGAGGTCAAAAAACATTTTGAAAATATTAAAGAGATTCTTTATAAAGCGCCTGTGTAAAAAACGAAACATGTATAATTTGAAACGGAGAAGGGAGTCCGTCGCGTCCGTCTACAAGAAAACTACGAAGTTTTTAACATCAAATACTTCTCATTTATTGAAAAAAACTCCAAACACAAAGAAGTATCGTTTACTAGCCAGGATCTCGGAAGAATACCGACGCAATGAAGAGATAAATAAAGGGTACGAAAATGACGAAGAAAGCGAACATGAAAGTGATTTGGGGGAAAGAGATCTAGATTATTACTTAGGTGTGCGGAAAAAGGAGACATACTGGCGCGATCCTGCGGGTAAAGAACAAATAATGAAGGACTATCTCATGTATCATTGTGGTGTGTCAGAAGAGGATTACTATAAACTCTACAAAAAAGCAGCCCCAAAAGTATCCTATCCAGTGCAACCTAGACTAAAACAGGTTCCATTTAAGATACATAGAAAAAGAGACAAAAAATCTTCTAGTTCTAGAGACGGTGATTCATGGCGCGAGAAGAGAAACATATTCAAAATATTCAACAGACGAGATAGCGACACAACGTCAGATAGTTACAGTGAATGTGAATCTAATGACGATATCAGAGATGCGGCTGATATCGATAATATTGAAGTTGACAAAAACGATATCGCTATTTGGAACATGACCGCGCACTTTGATGGCCTTAACACATTTGATATAATGGGCGATGAATTATCAATTGAGGTGAATCTATGTTCTACTTATAAAACTAATACAACTGATTGACAGACAATGCACAATGTATCTGATATAAATGCATAGGAGTTCCTTTAAAGAAATAAATAGGGTTTCATTTCAAATCTATTCATAGGACGAAATTTAGGTCGTAAGGTTTGATTATGTGTTAAATAGTAGCTTAATTATTTTCTTTGTTCACAGGGCGTTCGTATTAAGGAGGTTTCGGATGGCAGACCTTGCGACAACTGCCCGGAGCTGTGTCCTGGATTTATTTCGCATCCATGGAGGTTAGTGTTATTTTTTATTGTTCATCATATGGCCAACACTTATACAAAGTACCTTAGATTCAATTTAAGAGACATCGAATTAATCGTTAATCTCGATTTATATACTGGTTCATTTGTGCAGTTATCTTTGTATGCACATTACACACATTGACGACACAAAGATTCTTAATTATCTATATTCGAATAAAAAATCTGATAATTTTAATTCAGTTTGATAACAAAGTCAATTATTTATTACCTAATAGCAAATAAACCTTAAACGATACTATACTCGAAATGTAAACAAAACATTTTAAAGATCCCTTCCACAAAAAAAGCATTACAACGGTCATTAGTTAAGTATAATGAGCCTCGTAATTAAAGATTAACACGTTTACACAGAAACACAGCGGACGACACTAGAAAGACACAAACATCAGTATTATCGCTAGACGTTGAACTGGTTAGTCCGGGTCATTGATAGCTTATCTCTACTTTCGTTCATTTACACAACCACAGTCAAACGCGTCCAAAATCAATTAAAAGGAAAAATTCAAAGCCTTGAAACCGAGACCTGAGGTCGCAAGCGCATGATATAAACAATCTACTTGTCATTGTCACTCGCGCGGCCGACGCGGTAACACGTCGCCATCGATAAATTATCAATAAAAATTATAATAAATATGTGTTTATCGTTGAAACAAATGGAATGGGCGGAGATTTACCGCAGAGTAGTGAAAAATGAAAGCGAGAAAGAAGCGCCTGGGAGGCAAATACAGAAGTTCCCATCGAGAGAAAGGAATTTCGCGGTGCGGAGGAAGAAAAACAATAACAATTTTCGCTCGCACGCGAATTGTCATGACTGTGCCCGTATTGCCTTGGAAGAGAACAGGTGATGGGTTTAAGCAGAATTTTGCTAATGGACTGCTAATAGAAGATTGTGTTTTATAGTTAGTGATGCGTGAAAATGACAATTTTATTGATATTGCTCACGACAAAACGTTTTGCTACGAACTGTTTTGCTCAATGACAGTTAACTGTTCATGATTTATAATTTGATTTGGTTAAAACGTGCAAGAAATTATGTGTAGTGCCTGTCACACCGGTTTGACCTCAGTCTTGTATAATCCTTACATCATAACTGCACGTCAATTTCTATATTATCAACACATTTTCACGCTCATGTTAAGTATACTAAAGATGTTATGGCAAATAAAATAATGTGTTAAATTTTTAAGTAAATTTTTTATTGTTCTTAAAATAGATTTGCATCATACTTGATCAATATTAAGAATCATATAATAATATTTGTGCTTCTAGTTTTGTTAAATTCGCATAAAATATGGTAAAAAACTGTACAAAATATGTACTAATGCGTCGTGTACTTTATTGATAACAATTATTATGATATTATGCTTTATTTTCTTACAAAAATACATTTTATTTAGTGTTATCCAATTTAATAATTTGTAAGACTATAATTATTAAATTTGTTACCACATTTACGACATGTAATTAATATCAAGTTTCAAACAATGTATTTAAAATGTATAACTAATTGGCATAAGTAAATTAACTCCAATTAAGGTCGCATTCCTTATAATGCATAGATTAAGCGAAAGTTCCAAATGCACTAACTGTATTTACTAGATAAGTTATTATTAGACATTCGAATAAATATTGTTCATAGCAAGCAAAAATATTAGCTAAATAAATGGTAATCAGTCTGTCACGTTTTATGTCACGCTGAACACGCAATGACTAAATATAGTCATAATTGCCGCGTGGTTCACTCATGGTCGTTTGCTCATTTATATCTGTTAGGCTCGTTTAATTGAGATTGTGAACATGTTCACAATATACATATATCTTTGGTAGTAAGATTTTAAAATCGCTATTTTACCCGACTGCTTAGGAGGGTAATGTTTTTCGAGCGTATGTCTGTATCAATGTATGTCATTTCTTTGGTGCGACCAGCTCAAACGACGGACGGCCCAAACATTGACGGATTTTAACATACGATCTTTCGATGGATTTGTTTGACATAGACTATATAATTTTTAAATATAGTGCTTGAAAACTGAAAATATGAGATTTTAAGCAGTCGAGTTTTTGCTTTTTAAGATAATATTACTAGTTGACTGAATTTTTACTCATCTTGCTATTTTTGCTTCCTATATTTACCGTAATATTTGACGGAATAGAATTAATTAATAATACCTTCTTACTGACTTAGGATTAAATTATAACTACTACTCTTGGAACTTTGTTATGAACTCCATAAATAAAAAGGAGTCATAAAATATTATAACTGTATAATTTAAATATAATTATGTAATTATAATTTAGTATGCATTATGAACTTCAAGTTATAATCGTCTTAAGAATTATTCTAATGCCTCCGGCAAATTTTTATGCCAAAATTGAATTGCAGAGAATGCCATCAAGCATTAAATTTGGCCTTTGTAACATCCGTCTATTTTGGAGGTAATGTAATAAATAAATAAAACAAATTTTTACGATCTTTTATTCTTATATTGCATTTAGCTTTTCCCGCGGTTTTACCCGAGTTAAAGAAGTAAAAAGGCATATTTAAACATACGAGTACCTAAGTGATACGCGGCTCTCCCACAACGGCGGCCGAATGCGCATTGAGAGAGCACTAATGCTTTTTTTCCTTAGACCTTCAGCTATCTTCCAGTAAAAGTCCCGACAAAATAGGTCCAGCCGTTTAGAAGCTTACCTTGGCCATGTAGACGGACTGATAAAAAATTGCACTTTTATGATTATAGATATTGTGTATACTATCAAATGCGTTGAGTAAAAGTTGTTATCCAAAAATCACAAACAGACACATCAATTATATTTATTTGTATAGAAGATATAACTTTCCTGATTTGACGTTTGATAATATTTAGATTGGTAATAGTAACATCATAGTAAACACAGACTCCATTTGATGCGTGTGTTGAAGGCAAATATATTATCCTGTCTCTATGACTTCCTGATACAACATCAAGGTGTTAACGTGCATACTAAAGATAGTATCAGGGCCAGCTCTACAATTTGTAGAGTTCAACATGTTAACTCATGGAAACTAGATAATATAAATAAATATATAAATAGATCTATAGTCTTATAGATAAATAAAAAAAATGAAAATAGTTATGGATATTAATTTGGAAGAATATTTTAATTTAGTGGAAAAATAATTTCATGCTCGTTTTCTTAATTTTGTAGTCATTTTCTCCGTTGTAATTGTTTTTTTTACCTGCAATTCGTTAGTCTTACCTTAAATTTTCAAAACTCAGACAAAAATGACTTTTTATGAAGTTTTTTTGAGATCTTAACGACGCGGAAGCTCTCAGATAGGTATGTACAAAAGTAATAGAATTCATAATTATATTATATGCAAATGTAAAGTTATGAAATACATGTAAGAAACGTTTTTACGTACCTATAAGTAATTGTTATATGTAGTTGGTTGATGTGCATATATATGTAGTTGGTTGCTGTATATACTTATAGGTATACGAAATGTAAGAATTTTGTCAAATACCTGCAGATGTGTTGCTATCTCTGAGGACTGGGCTAAAACGCCTCAGATAAGCATAACAACCCCCTTCAGACCAGAACACAGCACTACTGTTATAAGGCAGAAATAGGAGTGGCGGTGCCGCCGGGGTCGAACTACATAGATTTCTACGACCTTTAATCATCGGATGCTAAGTGATGATGAGGCCTAGGATAGGGTACGCTTGCCTAGAAGATCCCAATCTACTTTTGAAGACTCCTAGATTGTAATCCTCACGAAACAGAAACTGGCAAGGCATTCCACTCCTTGGCAGTTCCTATCAGGATAAACGAAGCAAAACGCTTTGTACAAGCCATAAGAAGGTTGACTTGATAAACTTCTCTAAAACATATTTGTCCGAAGTCACCTCTACCTGAACTTTGTCTTACTGACCTCACTATAATTGTTCGTGGCTAATTAGTTATCTCATTTCTCATATTGTAAGTTTGAACGTTGGACTGGCCGATATAGCAATAACAATTCTATCATATAATACAGTCGTACGTCAACAATAATAGGGTTAATGTTATAATTATATTTAATGTCTACTTATAATGAATTACTCATACATGTGTATTTTTTCGAAAAATCTCAAATAAATGGACATACGTCTAGAAATAGGTAAAAAAATACTCATGTAGTACAATTTTTTTCACTCATATAGTACAATCGAAAAAAGTACTAGGTACTCATGTAGTAAAATATTTTTTCGACAAAATATGTGTTTTTACCATCATAGCTGGAGTTATATAGAACTGTTAGATCTACATATTTCTAGGCACATGTGCATTTATATAACTTTTTTCGAAAATATACCTATAATAATGGTATGAACCCATAGGAGGCTCTTAGGGGACAATTCCTATTAAAATAAGGGAGTTACATCTTCTCCCCCAATTTATATCTTGTGACGGTAAAAGATTTAACGATTCAATTAGAGAAGGTGTGATTTATTATATAGGGTTACATATTTTCCTCCCTTTATCCATTTTTACAGAATTTTACCAGGGTGCGTCGGGGTAAATCGCACCTTATTTCGATGGATACTTTAACGGTTCCTTTACAGACATAGAGCGTGTTAGTTGCGTGCCGTGGCAGACAAAATATATTGTTGTATCCAATGTCTATTACTTCCGTATATGAATCTAACTGATTGTAATACAATCGTAAATTACAGTGAAAGATATTGTATAAAATTATGACTGTCTGGCCCGGCCCGTGGCACGTTGAATATCTGGTGACTTTGTAGTCATAAACAATGCTTTGTTTATGACATACGCTGTTAGTCCTTATCAATGATTGGTAGAATTCTTTTGGCTTCACAGCAGAGTCATGAATGATTTAATTTTGAATAGCAGTGTTCGTGCTTATATGTTAAAAAAGTTGCGCCTACTGACTTACAATGTTTAAGAAATTACACTACTCAGTCAGAGGTAAACATCTGCAATGGACTGAACCTGACCTATTATATTTGAATTGAATTTTGAATTCTATTTATAATGAACTAACTTTTACACGCGGCTTTTCTCGCGTAAATAAGTAAATTGGTTGCAGATATATTATTTCTATTTCTCTCGTTTAATATATTGTTTGGAATGAAACGTCACTTTCTAGACCCCTAAAACACCCCCCGTGGCCGTCCTCAACCCTTTCTAGACCCCTGCAAAATTTCATAATAATCAGTTGTATTTTTTTGAATAACTAATAACTATTTAATACCAATCTTTAAACCGAACAATTACAAACTAAACGTTAAGAATAGCACAAAGTTGCTCTACTTGCCATATCGTTTCCGATACGGTCGCGCCACGCAGCCACGAGATTAAGATTACGAGGATTCTATACCAAGTGCTCGATTCTGTTAGTTTGACAGCAATACACACGAGATAACAACCGGATACAAACGAAGTTATCAAATGACATAATGTGACCATGCGTCCATGCTTTGAGTGGGACGGTCCCGTTTTTTAGCGACGGCAAGTGTCCCAATTTCGCATATGACCTAGAGGGTATCTTAATTGTCAGGAGTAGCAATATGCATCTGTAAATCTTGGCTTATTGTAGACTTTGGATAAGAACCCCATTCTATTTGGAGTCGGTTACAGATCCATGGGCGACAGTGGCCACTTACTGTCAATTGAACTGTATTCTCAGTTGCTCCTTTTCAGTTACAATATTATAAAAATAAGAGACAAAGTCAAATTCCAATTAGATTTTTCCTACCAATATCCATATAAGCATCCTGCATTCATGCGGGAAATGTATAGTCACATTAACTTTATTGTAGCTCATGCCCTGCATCTGGTATACGATAATGATGTTTAATGTCACGTATTTAGGGCTATTTTTGTATAAGCCACACGACGCCCATGAGTAAACGAATTCGTAAAATAAAACAAAAGCTATTGAGTCATTCGAAACAATGAATGCTTTGTGTCATTGTTGAGCTGACATATTCTTGGAGATTTATCCCGCCGAAATTGTAAACAAATGTGGAGACGCGAAGTTACTTGCAATTGGGCATATTTCTTAAATAAATGCTCAGTAGATTACCTACCGCCTTGAATTTGAGTGAAGCCAAAAAACCACGCTACTTTCATGTATTTAAACGCACACACTTACATAAAACTAACGTAGTTTCTTGTCAGTACCTTTGTTTATTTACCCTCACATAATCACTTTTATAGCCATAAAAATAAACACACTAATACAAATATTGTCTTAAAACAATTTACGTTTAATTACACGATAGAGACATTATTTATTTTTTCATCAAAATTTCGCCGTAAATCAGGAAATATATCCCTATTTCTCAGTAAGAAGTCTACTAGGCATGTAAGTAAGCACCGTAGCAATAATGTGAATCTCCTTAAACACGTTTCTCATGTTTAAGTGACTTGATTCTTAAATAGATACTTTTCTAAGTGAGAATGAGTAGCCATTGCTACGTTAGCAAATGGATCTTAAGGTGTTCAAAGACTGACTTAATGATATATTAACTTTTAATTCCGAAATATTCTGCCACTAAGTAAGAATTGGAACAATATGGACGAGGGTTACGGGGTCGTTACAACGCGCAAGTGGAATCTCGCAAACATTTGCAACATTTGAATTATAAAATGCCGACACAATTACTAATTCTTCGGTCTGATGATCAGTAAGAGGAATGCCACTTTGCATAAAGATATTGTTAACATTGCTTCATGCTAATATAAGTATTCTTTAATAAAGTGGCTAGCTAAATCACTTTAACAATACATGGTTTAATAAAAAAATATATCTTACATATTTATTTCAATTTTTTTAATGTCATTTTTCATAATATCTATAGTTATATTGTGAAATCGTTGGGAACAATTAATTTGGATAAAATAATTGGACAATCTGATATAAGTGAAATAAAAATAATATTCTTATTAAATATATTAACACAAATGATTAATTATTACCACATCATAATAATCAACATAACGAACATCGTATACAAAAATTAATGTGAATAGTTAGTATTTATCCAACGAGTAAAGGTCAATTAACTTCCGCCATTGCCTTTTGAGAGAGTTATGTAATGTACGAGAGAGGCATTGGCAGTGCAATAAATTTTTTAATAAATATTCTTAGGGATAAAAATATCATAGGTAATTTCTATATGTACTAAATCTTATAATTAAAATAATAATTTCCATGAAATACACACAAATATCATTACAATTTCTGTAATACTTTTTTATAACTCTTAAATTGTACGTTATTTTAATATGTTGTTATAATCATAAAGCAAAATAACAGATAAATGTAATTTACATTCATGTCGTTACGTACAATGCCATCTATTGTCGAGTAGCACATGAATATCAATATGTACAGCGACATCTCGTGAGGTAATATGTAATATTAATTATTATTTCACGACTTTAACACAGATGGGGTAATGTAGCAAACAGAAATCTATAAAATGCTTGTTTTTTTTTTCAAATTAAATCTGATAAATGTAATGAAATAAATTTACATCAGTAAAGTAAAATAAACTTAAAGGTGCAGTTATTTAACTTGTTAATGCGTAGCTACTAAACACAGCGTCACTAAAAGAAACCGTTGGTTATCTAAAAGAGTATTGATAGTGCCGAATCGCTACCACATACAGGTAAACCGCAAGAGGGTCGATTTCAAATTGAATGGAAAAATGGGGATCGTGGAATAACTTTTTTAATATCGCTGATATCACTGTAATTTTAATTAGAGCGATGCTTCTATGCAATCTTTATATGATACAATTAGAAATATTTATCTATTTTATGTAATATTCGCACAAA
>DWPV01004357.1:0-13729 GCA_018251915.1 Urbanus proteus proteus
AAATTTAAACTCATCATTCAAATTTCCGCCTCGCTGGGAATCGAACCCAGGACCCTCGGATTGGCGGTCCGGCGTGTATGGCCCTAACAATCCTATTTGAGGTCGATCACTGATGTATTGCTACCTCCAACGTCTTAGTTCGAACGTATCGAAAACATATATCTCTCTTAACACACCCATGTTACGAGGAAACAATGGCATATGTAATGGTACCTTTGGAGTCGAACCTCAAAGGGTCCTACTACTTTAAAATTCATTTTTGACGAATTAGAAGTTAAAATTTAGAATGGAAGAAATAATTAAAGTATTTGTGTCACAGGTTAGGCAACGAGAAATACAAAAGTAAGGTGGTATGGAAGTCGCTACATCCATCATGGCTGGAGCAGTTCGACCTCCACCTCTATGATGACCAGGAACAAGTGTTGGAAGTCACTGTGTGGGACAAGGACAAGCAGACCAAAGACGACTTTTTAGGCAGGTATGTTGTATGGATTTTGTAGTTACAGAAGTAAGAGAGAAAGAAGTTGAGTTACAGAAGTAAAAATATAGAAAGAAGTGAGTCAAATTGATTTTTTTCTGGGTCAAAAAAGCCTTTGTTTAATTCTAACCTATAGTCTACCTTTGTACTAAATTTCATTTAAGTACGTACAGCCGTTCTGAAGTAAGAGAATCAAACATCCGTCCATCTTCACAATATTTCAGCTTTTATTAGTAAGACTAGCTGATTGCCGCGTTTGCAACCGCGTTTGAAAAATAAAAAGAAATGCATATTTAAGCATAACTGAAAATCCGCTCTTCTGCGAGGGGGCCCGCATGGAGCGCGCGCTAATGCTTTTTTCAAAAATTTAAGGAGCCTATGTTACGCCTTAGACCTTCAGCTATCTTCCAGTGAAAGTCCCGTCAAAATTGGTACAGCCGTTTAGAAGATTACCGCAGCCTAACAGACAGACACACAAACAAACAAAAAAATTAAAATAGCATTTTTGTTATAGGTATCGTGTTTACTTTCATATGCTTTAAGTAAAAGGTTGTTATTTTGAAATCACAAACAGACACTTCAATTTTATTTATTTGTATAGATAAAATAGTCAATTTAGGTATATGTATAGCAATTTTTAAGCTTATGTGTGCATTACAACCTACTCGTTAAACGCTATTAGTTAATACTTGTTTTTGTTTGTTTTGACCATCTGTTCAGGTCAGCATTAAAAATGGTTGGACCGGTTTTAATGTAACGTACTTAAAAGTCATGTATTTAATTTTTCTGGTGTCAGTGATGAAACCATAACCGCTGACTAACTCTTATAAATATTATTTATAACTTGCTGATACCCGCGGTTTTATCCGCGCTTAAGAAGTAAAAAGGCGTGTATATTTAAGCATAAATAATACCCTGCTATCGTCGTTAAGTTAGCTTAGTCAAGTTAATAGTTAAGTTAGCCTTAGACCTTCAGCTATCTTCCAGTGAAAGTTCCGTCAAAATTGGTCCAGCCGTTTAGAAGATTATCTCAGCCAAATAGACCGACAGACACAAAGAAAATTGGATTTTTGTAATAAGTGGACCGTGTATACTTCCATATGCATTGAGTAAAAAGTTGTTATTTCTAAATCACAAACAGACACTTCAATTTTATTTATTTGTATACATTTTTATAATGAAGTATCTTCCATGCAATTATAACATTTTATTTAACTTTCAGGTGTACAATAGACTTATCGACGTTAGAAAGGGAGAAAACCCACAGTATATGGCAAGAGCTGGAAGATGGGAACGGACAGATCTTTCTATTGCTAACTATAAGTGGAACTACGCAATCTGAAACCATAACGGATCTAGCTAGTTATAGAGAAAACCCTAGAGATATAGAAATTATTGAGAGGAGATACGTAAGTAATACTCATAAATTATTAAGTATCTATTAAGTGCTTAAATTAAATAGAGTTTTTTATGTAAGTAGTAAACGAGCATGCTGCCCATCACATGGGCTGCAGTAGACACTGTTGCCCATGCACTACTGTAGTTAACCCCAGATATGATCACAGTCCTACCTGAAGTCGGCCACAGATGCGTTGCTACCCCTAATGACTAACTTAGAAGGCCTCGAATAAGTATGTCTCCCTTACCGCTCTACCTTCAAACACTGCTCTTATGAGGCAGAAATAAATTAAACACAGAAAAGAAAACATTTTTCTTTCTTTGTAAAATTTTAGTTCCTATACGTTCCGCTAGAGGCGCTTCATGTATGGGCGAACACAAAAATAATAAGTAGAGAGCCTGATGAGGATTATCTATTTGCAGGAATTATTGTTTTTATAATGATGTAATAATTTTTCTATACGGTTGTATATAATCTGTTTGGACTTCCCGCTACTCGTCAAGAGATGGCGCCACTAGTATTCTGAATCACGCTATTGAAGTATGCTCAATACCTTGCATATATACAAGCTCCGAACTGAGACTATCGGAGTACAGCAGTTCCCCAGTCATAATCACCTAGCCTGGCAGATCTTTCTTTGCCAAAAATCAATCTCTCAATATATATTATTATCAGTACATCATAAATGTACAATTACATCTATATTTTCAGACATGGTACAGACTGAACGAGAACTCAAGTGGCGTTGGCTGGCTGTGCGTGAAGGTGTACGGCGCGAAGGGTCTAGCCGCCGCGGACCTGGGGGGGAAGTCGGACCCCTTCTGTGTGCTCGAGCTGGGCAACGCGAGGCTACAGACACACACAGAGTATAAGACCTTAGCTCCGAACTGGATGAAGATTTTCACGTTGTGAGTAGGTTTGCTTGTTATTGTCCCACTGTTGGGAACGGGTCGTCTTTCAGAGTGAGAGGGATTTAGCTCATATTTTTAACTTATTTCTGTCTTCTTGGCAATCTCTTCTCAGAGCAAGAGGGATTTAGGTCATATTAAACCGTACTAACCAAATGAAATCAATTTATTTGAGAATAAGGTAACATGTAGCTGTTGGTTGTCTAAACAATTTTGTACGGTCGCTTATTCTACCACTAATTACCTACGTATTGGTAAACTTCAGATACATACATATTTGAGAATACATACATACATACATTATTGTGAATGGGTTTGAACTGTGGGCTTAAAACACTATAGAGCATGTAAATTTCTTGACGATATTTTCCTTTACCGTTAAAGAAGTAATAATCAATTTTTAATCCACATAAAGGTTCATTAACCCAGATGTAAGAAACTTACTTGAGGTCGATCTATGCGTTGCTATTCTTAAGAACTAAGTTGGAACGCCTCGGATGAGTGTGTCTCCCTTACCAGTCTTACCACGTCTTTCAAACCAGAAAACAACAGCGCTTAACATTGCTATTATTAAGCAGGCGATGTAGCGATGGTGCCATTGTGGTCACAAAAGGTTTACCATTTAAATATGCAGTATTTTTGTTAAAACTAATTCTTAATTTCCAGTACAGTGAAAGACATAAGCTCAGTACTCGAGCTCACGGTATACGATGAAGATCATGATCACAAAGTGGAGTTCCTTGGGAAGTTAGCAGTACCACTTCTAAACATACGAAATGGAGAGAAAAGATGGTTTGCCTTGAAGGATAAGAAGATGAGGGCCCGAGCGAAGGGAAACTACCCTCAGATATTGCTAGAAATGACTGTTATATGGAATGTGGTAAGTTTATTTTTTGTTGTGTTAGAAGTACCAGGAGAGCATTACTGTGTAGTGGTACCTATATTAATATTATATAAACAAACAGACATACAGACAAAAAATGTTTAATTACAATTTTCTTGTAGATATCGTGTATACTTTCATATGCATTGTGTAAAAAATGTTATTTTGAAATCACAAACAGACACTTCAATTTTATTTATTTGTATAGATACAATGAAGATAATTCTTTTAATTTGTAGGTTTGTAAATACCTGTAGAATCTGTAGATATTATTATATTATTGACTGAAGTGAGCTGTATTATTTCGTGTTTCTGTAGGTATATGGGACGACCGTAATATATTTTAAAGTATATTAGGTAGGTACCTTAATGACTGACCTCTCCATAACTTTTACCTTGATGGGAAAATAAATTCGAATCTTTTATTACGCTAACAAAACAGATTATTGCATCGAATTGGGCCTAAGTGTAGTCATTTAATTGAATAAGTTAATGCATATCTGCTGTAAAGAATAAGAATATATTCATTTTAAAATACATTTCATTCGATTTTGTTTAGTGACTTGTCCGCTTGAAGACCTGAGTCAACACAGTATAATATTTGTATATGGCTATATAAGGCACGTAGTACACTGTGATATTATGTGCTATGATATTATCAAATAGATAATTTAGACAAGACTAAAGCAATATCAATTTATATTTTCATAAGAGTTTCATATAGGTAATAGAATTATGGGTAAAGTGGAAAAAGACGAAAATGCAATTAATTTATTTTTGTCTGTCTGTTTGGCTGAGGTAATCTTTTACACGGCTGGACCGATTTCGACGAGACTTTCACTGAAAGATAGCTGGTCGTCTAAGGTGTAACATAGGCTACTTTTATTTTTAAAAAAGGCGGGGATCACTACTGTAGAAATATATAAGGTTTTTTACTTCTTTAACGCGGGTGATTTGGCGGGGATCAGCTGTTGTAGCTACAATTAGAAAAAAAGCTTTCAGTACCTACCCATGTCTTTTCAATTTAGTTATACAATTATCAAATAACACTTAATTTTTCATAGTCAAAGCAGTTTATTATACCCGTCCATGGAAACCACGACGTTTGTCATCTTAGCCAATATTTGCGTAGAGCACTCGTCTCATTAGACTAAAGCTTGAATAAATATTTAAAATCAAATCATGTGGAACCGTTGCGTTGACTCATTCTCCATGCAATTTCATGTTTTAACATATTTCTGACGTAAAACGTAATGTTATAATATTGTATTTGGATTCAACGTTAATGCGCATTTTAACTCTCTGACGACATTTGAAAAAGTTATATTTTTGTTTCACTTAATTATTTGAGTCATACGTAATTGGAAGATGGCAACTTTTAGCAGCCTCTGGTATGTATACTTTATAACGGACGTGGCGCTTGGTAATGGATTTAGTGGATAGCAAGGTACCATTGTTCCAACCTGGTCTTTAAGGGTAGACACATACGTGGCCGTCCCGGATTGGCCTATGGATACGGCCCGGGAAATTTTTGAGCTAAACATCCGGACGTACCGCTAGATTCATGAAGTTATTTAGCACTAGTCGATGAAAATGATATATCGTTGATACCGAAACTACGCCATTACGTAATGTTTACGTTTTCATATTGTCATGTTTACTTAAATATGGTGTCTCGATGACTCCGACGTGCATTTATCTTATTGTGTCGTTTCAATGTCACTTAAACCTGATACGTAGGTATGTATTCTTGTGGAGGCCATCATATCAACACACGTCAAATTAGTAAATAATTGTAATAATAGTTATTATGATATGTACATGTTTGCCATTAAGTAGTACGCGCTAATACTGTGGTAAGTTTGTTCCTGTGACCAATACAAAATAATTATTCTTTTAGTTATTTATGTTATGCTTATAAAATGATATTTTGCAGAGAAATAGTGTGAATCAAAATACTTTCTCGGGTTAAAAAATATACATTTGTGTTAAGCATAAAAGCCTATGATAAAAGCTCATTAGGAAACTTAAGCCGTCGGTCCGTTTGACATGCAATCAAATTATATTTATTCTCAAGGATCAAGAATAGGAATTTAAGTAAATATACCACTATGTTATGTGTTAATTAACTCATAATTATATCAAATTTGTAATATATATATTTGCCAATCCATGACACAGGGTAAAAAACTGTAGCCTACGTAATCCTAGTATTGAGTACATGAGACAAAAACTAGTAAATATTGGTGGCCTTAATCAGTGTTCTATTCAGAACAAATAGTTTTGTATCAATAGGCTTTTTAGTTTTATTTTACTTCGAGTTCTTTATAATGTTACTTTGAATAACACAATTCTTAATAATATTTTTCCTACATCGTAAAATGACGTCGACACGACGTCATATGCCATTTGGTGAATTCAATATTTACTTAGTATGCTGTCAAGTTAATTTGTTCAGAATATAACGGTATCCATTTATGCACGATACTCTTCCAATCAACGCTCGCGATTTTAATTAAATCCTGCTCCTGACGAGCTTCGGCTAAGAAATTTCAATCACGTCAAAACCA
This sequence comes from Urbanus proteus proteus, assembly GCA_018251915.1. Taxonomy (NCBI): domain Eukaryota; kingdom Metazoa; phylum Arthropoda; class Insecta; order Lepidoptera; family Hesperiidae; genus Urbanus; species Urbanus proteus. The sequence continues at coordinate 6,239 of DWPV01004357.1, forward strand.
GCAAAAAACGCTCGCCCTCGCGCAGTCTTCACTCCGAAGCGTAAAAACACGGGCGCTCGATAAAAACTGAAACCGCAATTCTAATCAAACTCCCGAATTGCAAAATCGTAAAAAACCGATCGGGAGCGCGCTCTTGATTCTCGGCGATCGTTCACGGTGGCGCCAGAACCGCTAGCTTTGTCCGAATTAATTTTTTAAGGTATTATTGGGTCAACGTACGGCTCGGAGGCTCGGAGCCGACCGGCCGTTGGCGAGGAATGCGTATTATCGCCCGGAGAATGTTTGTTGTGGCCGAAAAAACCCAACGAGAAACATCCGATTTTTTGCACGCGCTTGCACCGCGGCGACCTGAAAAAGTACGAGCTTAATAAGCCTCGTATTGAGATGTCGGTGTGATGTGTTTATGTCCGAGAAGAAAGAGCCTGCGAGCGTTGCACTCGCGATCCGCAAATTAGGTACGATGTAAATATCATTGTCAATCACTCGGATGGCATCGAGCGACAAAAAATATTTCATGAGTAATTTTGTTTACAGTATCTATTTATGTGCGGTAAATTATTATTTTTTATATTAATTGGTTTGTGCTGACTTGTTGTTTGTTCGACCTGGACATAGCAGAAAAAAATGTTACGAAAATATTATTTCCTATAGAAGTACCTCTTCTTTACATTGAACAATATGTAGTTAGTTACTAATGTTACTATCATAACTTATTATAAAGACTAAATGTTTTTATGAGATATCACATTTACTGATACTATGAAGATTATCATAATTCTTTTTTATTATATTTTTATTCTTTTTTATAATATTTATGTGACTACTAGTGTTGCAGGCATGCAGAGTACTTAGAAAACAATTCAAAGGTCAGTTCAATGACTATTGTAGTTAATACATTTTCCTTCCAGGCGAAGTAAGACTTAGGTTTTACAGTGGCTAGTGTGACCTATGTTTAGGGAAAATGAATGAGTTAGGTACTTACTTTATATTTTATCGTCAGTAAATCAATTTTAATCTTACCTTATTGTTTCTTAAGTAATTTCTGATGTTTCTTGCTATATGTAATAATTTAAATTGTCTTATCGCCTACTTACTTATATGCAGGTAATTCTGCATATATACCGCTGTAGTTCTGTCTGTAGGTATGTATTGCTCATACTAAGAAACAAACAATGATAAAATTAATCTGTGAAGGACAGGAATTTGTGATCTATTTTTGAAAAGTGTCTCCACCTATAGAGTGATTGGTAATTTTATACTACGATCTAGTTTCTAGGCCTCTCTATTTCCATACGTAAATGGCCGGCGTATGAGTACGTAGGTACATAGCATCCGCGATCGAATAAAACAATTGATATTAATTGCGCTTGACCTTACAGCAATAAATAACATCGTTGAATCGTTTAGCGGTTAATTGAATGGGGGTCTTAAAATTTATTGCAACGATCAATTATGTCCGTTTTAATTAAAATTTTATTATATTTGTTTATAATTATATAAGAGGTATACTAAACAACATCCGGAGCGAATTTAGTATAATATCTAACTTCCTAACGAATTTAAAGTTATAATTATAGTTCTGCTAATTACAATTACCTATCTCAAATAGAATATGTTTCCACAAAAATAGCATTAGATAAATAGAATATTAAAAATTTTGACTCTTCGTGAAATAGTGACATTTGTTTGTCAGTGAAATAGTGACTTTAAAGAAAATTATTGAAAACGAAAATAATGTGTCTACTCCCTTACGTGTTAGAACTATGACGTGCAGTGTCAGTAGACGCTTACAGTGATAAATAACTATTTAGAATTTAAAGTTAGAGTAGAATTACTCATTGCTCTTATTAGCCTAGATTGTAATTAATATAAATTACCTTTCGAAAGTTTAAACATACAAAAATATTAATAAAGAAATACTACAGAGGAGCGCATTATTTGTGTATAAATTACAAAGATCTGCAATTTATTGTTAACTAAAGCCGCAGACATATCCAACATCTAGTAGGTATTAACGTCCCCCTCCTGTGAAGTGTGATGTGTCACCGCATTATCCCTTAACTTTCACACGGAAGGTTGCGGGACAGTCCGGCGCAGTTATCCAATTGAGAGCAGCGGGGATTGGAAGATGACTACCGGTCGGACGGCCGTTGCTATGGCCGCTATCCACTGCCGGCATGGGGCGATGTGGAAGCTATGTTTAGACTACTAGATAATATAGTAAACAGAGTAAATAATAATAACAGTAATATAGTAAATACAGAACATATTTTGCCTGTCTTATATTTGACCTGTTGTAGGTACCCAAATGAGTATTAAGATTCAATGACTTACTGAATTGTAAACTCTGAAAAGGATACTCGTCAGATGTGTTACGATATAAAATGCTTCTTACGGAATGATTTTAAGGTAAAAATGGTTATATAATTCATAATAAATATACTTTCCTTTATTAATAATAAAAAAAATATCGGCGAAAATAATAAAAATTAGATAAGATAAGATCATTTATTGCCATAACTATTACAAATAGGTACTTACATAGTGGTGACATTTCTAAAATAATTGGGTCTTAACAGTTTATCCATATCGGGCATGCAATTTTACAAAGGTAAATAGAAATAACTAAGAAACAATAATGAAAGAAGAAAAATAATGGAGATTTTTTTGTAGCAAATTTCATATCTATAGCTTTGGAGAGGAAGGCAATCTCAATGCCGAATTATTGTGACACCGTTCCCTTGTTATTCATTTCTGTCGAGTACCGCGGGGATCGATCGACCCGGGTGCCACTCTTCATTCGTACCCCAATTCACTCATTCGAAAGTGGAGTGAGGCGGCAACTGTCCATCATTACCAATTGAACTTTCACGGCCGGAATGAGTGTAATGGAGATGATTTGGGTCCCGCTTATTGCTTTATTGTTTGATGTCGGACACCAGTGATTTTTGGGTTCTGTGTCCGCCGTAACTCGGGCGTCTTTTGTTACTTTTGTAGCTTGATCTAGATTATGTTTGACGATGTCATTACCAAATCAAATAATCATTGGCGTCCGTGACTCGACAACAAAAAGAAGATGAAATAAAACGGGGTCAAAATCTATTATTTTATCGAAACAGAATAGATTTATAATAATAATTTTAATACGTTGCTTTCAACGTTTTAAGAACAATTTTCAAAACATTCGGCCTGAAATAATTTGCAGGCATTTTGCATAATTCAAACGTTGCTGTGATAAAAAAACTGGAAAAACACTAAATCATACCATACTAGTATTACAATAGAATATTAATATATTAGTTTGTTATATGAGTGAACTAGCGTGTATGTAGTAGAGATATTCGCATAAGTCATACGGCATACAAGTTCAGCGAGCAAATCCGGGGTGGATTAAGTTACGTCAGGTGATTTAGCCGCAGGTCAACGACTTCACAGCATTCGCAGCGCATCTCTACACTAGTAGATTTATTCCAAAAGATAAATTAAACATATTTAAAAAGTTAGCAAAAGTATATGATTTGTGATCATCTTTGGAACACAGGAAAAAATACGGATGTCCAGTTACTCTTAAAATAGATATATAACAATTTATTACGTTTGCATATGTAAAATATCTATAACGTTACAACACTGAGTGTGACTTTTTGTGTTCAATAAATACGTCGTAAATCAGAAAAGTTTGTAAAAGTTGAAAGGTGTTAAATAGGTACTTAGTTACGCGAGTGATCATCATTACTAACTTGTACTGTATCTGAGAAATCGAAGTACCTACCAAACTTAGGTACGTAGTCCATGGGCCGCTCGTGGATTATTTATCAACTATAGCAGTCTAATAAGAGCAACATCATACTTCCCGACATAAAAAACACATTTTTATAGAGATTCCCAGGATTGAAGAGTGATTCTAGAGTGGATAGAGTTACATCAGGTGGTCTAGGCAGTCAGATTGCGCGGTCGTTGACTCGCTCAGCGCATCTGACTCTATTTGCCTTTTTTCGCTGCATCTTTACAAAATTGCTGTGATGTAGAAATTGTTAGTACTGTTCGTTATAAATCAGGTTCTTATATTATTTGTTACGGTGTACGGTTGTTTGTGTGGCGAGGTATTTTTATACATTTTTTTTAAATATATATAAAATTGTCTTGAATTTACTTCATATAATCATAAATTTTCAAATTATGTAGTATGTATGTATCTAGTATGTAGAATTTGTGTAATTGTATATGCAGTTACTCTATATACATACACTGTTTTAATATATAACTTGATATTAAAAATATTTGTCTTTAGATATGAGTATGCAGCACAAAGGTCAATATACGACATAAATATATTATACTTCTTACTAATATTATAAAGCTGAAAGTTTGTGAGGATGGATGGATGTTTGTTACTCTATAACTTAAGAAATGCTGAATGGATCTGGATGAAATTTTAGACAATTTCAGACATAAACTGTAGTTTGGAATAACATATAGGCTACTTTTTATCCCGGGAAAATGTGCGGTCCCCGTGGGATACATTTATTTTGGTTTATTTCCGTGTCAATCTCGCGACATGTTTATTGATTTACTTTTCCAATGCAGGTGAAACCGCGGGGATCATCTAGTAGTTCAATAATTACGTACGAAACTAGAACGCATGTTACGTAGAAGGTTCAATTTCGCGGATCACACCGCCTTATCTCTTTATATCTTAAAGCCTTTAACTTAGTATTCAGGCTTACTATCCTATGACATTGATTATAGATATCCATCGATTGAGTCATTCATCATTGAATGCTTAACGTCGAGTACATGCGTGCCTATTTTTATATTATGGAAGTAGCAAACGGTACCTACTAAGTAAGAATGCTTCGAAAAAGTATGTCTCTCATACCACACTCTTTAAATCAGATCACCAGCACTGAACACTGCTGTTTTAAGACAAAAATGGTTATAGAGGTGGTGCCGTTCTACCACCTTTTATTTTGTATAATTTTCTTGCTATGGTATAAAAAGCAATTAAAACATTTGTTAGTCCCAGCACTAATGACGTATTGTTGTTGCAGGTCAAAGGGCGGCATGGCGTCGTCCAAACACGTCATCTTCTTGTTCGCGCTCGTCGCTTCTTGCAGCGCAGGTGAGTGATCGACAGTAAGGTCATGAAGTTATGACATAATATAATCATATTGTGTATGTTACGCCCTGTGATAGTGATGACGCCAAACTAAAAATTACGAGGTTTATGGCATTTTTTTTCCGAATTATTTTCTTTATTATACTCTTTATATTGATTTGACTTGTAACTTACTAATAAACAATTTAACCGAATCATAGAAGTAGGGGTGTAAAAGTAATAAAGAAAGCGTACCCGTACTCGTTACTATAACATTCAGAACTAATTACTATAATATCGTATCGTTACTCGTTACTTTTGATACTTCACAACCTATCATAGAGCAACTTCTTTCTATTCTCGTACGCAATACGATTCGCAAATTACATACATACGAAAAATGAGATGCGAGTAACGAAATGCATTCGTGAGTAACCTTTCGTTACTTGGTACCTTATCGTGAACCCGTTAATCAGTAACGAATACATATGGTACGGCTCTATGTTACCTACATAGAGCCGTACCGTACCGAAGACAATTTAAACCTACTTTTAATTGGCTACCGGTAAACCCCTCAATTATACGTTCATATGATCCGTTTTGATTAGTATTTACAATTGATTAGCTATTAAAGCGTGTATTTCGTTTTTAAACTATATACTTTCTTCCTAAAGTGCTTTATTAAATTACTTATAAATGGAAATATTATTCTTGTTTGGACCAAATCGTTTGGTTTTAATATTGAATTAACTTTTTACGTATAACATTAAATATTTTAAATAAAGCGACCTCGCATGCCTAGGAATTTAGCATGTATTCAATATTCAGTGGGTATATAATTTGATGTAACGTCGATAGATAATCCATATTTTTTATCCAAAATCCTTGAAATTCTTGGGTCGGCTTTTGGTTATAAAAAGCTTTATTAGAGACACCTGCAAGCGTATGCGTGATCGCATCATCCATTATGGAACCAGTCATGCGTATTTTTGGCGTGGCTTGACGTAATGTCGCTGTTGGGCGTGTGGCTCTGTCTTGGATAACGCCGGCCGTCGCTTATCTGATGAGAGTTCAAGGCGAGCCTGTCTCATCCGGATGTAGTGCGGAATTCACCTATATTTCACATCTATTTACATAACACATTCTTGCATAATGTTGTTTTTTATGTTAATTACCACTTTACATGTTTGTCTAGTAGTATTTCTGTTGTGGTGTTCCGGTGAAAAAGGCGCGTAATAACTAAGTCTCTAGGTATGAAAACTATTTGATATACACGTATGTATGTATATGACCAATTCTACGTAGTATTCATTTGACAATAACCTGTATAAAAATGTATTTAAAGTTTAAACGGGACAGGAAATATAGAAACGATTTACAGATATTATTATTAATTATTTATTGACCTATTTTAACAGTAGTCTTGATATTTCCTACTAGTTACATACTACTAGAAAGTCAAAGTATTTCGCATATCGATATGATGATAACATGAAGAATTGCAAAGATAACTGATGAGACTGCCAAAGGCCGGTGCAAGGGGCATCGGGCAGCCCGGTAATTATCGGGTCCGCTGCTGCGCATCGCATTCCTCGCGGGACTCAGGCTAATGCCGGCTCGTGTGCAATCTTGTTCTTGATCACATCTAAAGCTCAAACTCAGATAAATTAGATTATCTCATGGAAAAAAGGCTCCTTCGAACACTAAAATTTCTATTTCCTTCTAAAAATATATAGCTTTTCGCCTAGTTTTGTGTTAGTACCCTTTGTAGATAAGTGGTATCACCCTTTGTGGTTTTACTCCGGATGAACCATTGGTACTACCGTTTATGAATAAAAACAGCAGAGAAGAGTGTGGCAATGGAGTCATACGAGGTATTCATAAAAAAGAAATGGTAGTACAGACACATGTTCTCAACCTAAACGACAGTTCCTAGTTACATAGCAAAGTCCGTCATCGTGGGTACCGGGCCGGGCGACGGACAGGTCCGGCAATTATCGTATGCATTGTTGACGGGCGTCACATTCCGCGGGACCGCTGCAAGGGAGCTGAGTATGTAGCTAGAGTTATTATCAGATTGTACCTCGAACTAAAGTAGTTGTTTTCTAATACGATTTAATGATTGATCTGATAGAGCGACAACCATGATAGAGCTACAAATATTTATGTATATGTATGTATATTATAATTACGGCTATTCAAGCATTAATTGGTGGTTTATGTATATGCAAAATGGCAAAGAAAGTCAGCATCCTGATCTATTAAAAGTTATAGTCAATTAGTACATTACGATACGGGTGACCTATGTTGCCTATCACGGCACGGCGTGAAGTTAGCGCCCGAGCGAAGCGAGGGTGATAAACGCCGTGCCTAATAGGCAACATAGGTCACTA
>DWPV01004358.1:0-13729 GCA_018251915.1 Urbanus proteus proteus
AAATGTATAAAAAGATAATACGTTTTTACTTCATAGAAGTAAAAGTTACAAGTTACAGAAGGCGACTACGATGTAAAATGCAGATGATGGGCAGCTGCAAGTTCTTGTAACACTCACCCACTACTAACTGGATATCAAAGAGGTAGTAAATATATGCAAGAAACCTGTCTACTTCTAGGGGATGATAGACATTATACATTTGTAAAATAATAAAATTGTAAGAGCATTCACTATGCTGCAAGATTTGTACTCCATTATAACTAATTGATCTACTTCATCGTCAGCTTTTTCAAGTAGCAAATATTAATAAAATAATAATGGGTAACTATTGGTCCATAGACACTTACTACCGGCCATTAACCCTTGCTATACGAAGGACATATAGTATACAATAATTGAAAATAACAAAATATCTTTCTTCATGTATAGAAAATAAAGACTTCATTTAAATTTAAATTACAATTAGGTATACAATATGGTACAGTTCTGCATTCCACATAAAATTATTTTACCATAATTATTTCAATAATTTTGTAAATCTCTGTTGACAATGCACTATACATAGGAATAAGAGTATTATCGAGCTCAGAATGCAATGAGAATGAAGATAAGGCCGTCCTTATGCCTAGGTGATGGAAGTTGTTATTGCTATCTGCTGCTATCACCAACCAACCACTAACCATAGAACTATAGAACAGAGGATCTACCTGAAGCACCACATACATTGCTACTTTTGAGGAAAAAAATAGTTATTGACGCCAGCAGGCGGGTGTAAAGGGGTGAATTTACACTTCCCTGTCAGAAAAATAATCTTTATTAAGTCACTACAACAGAAGCAAGTTAAAGGGGTGTGACGTTTTAGTGGGATATCAGGCGACTAATGTTTTTTAGCGAAGAAATTAGGTCTATTGTGCGTACCGAATTCTAAATCGAAAATTTGGAGGTCTCTCCACTTTTTAAAATAATTGGCAGGCAACACTAGTGGTGTGCACCTTCCAGAAAGTAAAAGAGGCGTCCATGACGATGGTTATTACAGCCACCATTCACACTCTTCCTACAAAATGAAAGGACTATATCATCTTAGAAATAGGTAGTTGTGACGTCTTCCTGGTTGAATAACTCTGATTGTACCACCTTTAGACTGGTGCAAAACATTAAATAAATGGATAAAGAATCACTATAACGTGAAGTAGTAAACGGACATGCAATGTACACCAAATGGTAAGAGGCCACATCTGCCTGGGGACATCTATGATCAGACCCAGATAAAGTTTCTGCCTGAAGTCAACCAAAGATGATTACTACTCCTAAATACTAACTTTGGATGGCTCGGGTAAATAAGTAAGTAAGGGAAACATACAAAACCAGAAAACGGCAACGCTAAAGACTGCTATTTTTAGGCACAAAAAGGTGTAGCAGTGATACTGTTGAAGTTGAACCACAAATAACTAGTTCTGCAACCTTAATTATGTTATAATTGTTATATCAAAGAAAATAAAAAGTACAACAAGTTAGGAAATACAAAAAGTAGCAAAAAATATAGATATTGCCATGACCAAATTGTATGCATTATAAAAGCAAACTCACATGGACCATATACTCTATGATTCCTTATACCAGAGTTAATTTGGTTTGTGTAATTAATTGTAACAATTACACATATCAACTTAACCTTCCCATAGTCATGGTCTCAGGTTCAATTTTGACCATACCAAAATGATTGAAATCAGGTTGACATCACAATACATAATACAATATTCAGCAATGGTGACTATGAGTATCAGTTTTGTTTTTAACAAAATTTAATTATCATAATTTTATCAAATTAGCAGTTCAAACCAATGGAATTAGTGGCAACATAACATTAAAACAATACATTCTTATCAGTACACATACAATAAAATTAATCTATATGAATGAAATCATTATTTTTGACAAATACAAACTAGCAGAAAAAAATTAAATTATTGTTTATTTATAGACCGAGATAAACAATCAACAATCAAATTTAAATGTAGCAGTGTTTGTAGTATGTTAATGAGTTACAAGTACATATCATAAAAAATAAATGAGATAAAGACAAATAATTATTTCAGATCCTTAATCATCATCAATCAGATCATTATTCTTAATAGAATCATGTAGTATTAAAACAATTCAAATGCTCAAACAAAAACTTAGAAAATGAGTGCAGTGTTGAGTTTTGGTGAACTATAAATATAACCAGCTTTTGGGGTATAGAGTTACTGTGACCCACCTGACCATAACCAGTGGTGGTTGCGGAGAGCTCGCGGGCGGGCGGGCGCCGCGAGAACCACATCCAGTAACTGTACTCCAGCTTGTGATGGTGTGGAGGCACATACGGCTCCAACGGATTGTCAATATTCCTGTCGTCGTCATCCTCGTTACCATGGTTCTGAATCCCGCCAACATCCCCAGATCGTCGTTCAGGCACGTTTAAATTATAGAACTTGCACATTTTTCTTTCAGTCATGTTACGCCAACTGCACTAACATGATTCCCCAACGGCCTAACCTAGGACACGTTGCTGTCACCACGGTATCAGACTGAACACGAAACTTTACAAACGAATATCAAACACACTGTACAATAAAATACGAAGCAGCTAGATACAATTCAATTTATATTTAATAATAATTTAATCATAATCAGCCTATTCCCTCTTTTTCTGTGTATAACCTTTTTCTTTCCGTCATCAAAATTCAAACTGTCAATTGACAGCATGGGATAATGCGCAGCGCGTTTCAATTTACTCATAGAACATATAAAACGAAAAAATAAAATAATATATCTGTCTTTCAATAATATTATGAAATTTGCATATTTAACAAAGTCGAGAAAAATATTGTTTTTAAAATTGAGATTTTAGTCAAAATACTATCGAATTCAAGTTGATGGTTTACAGAAAAGAAAAGTATTGAAATTTACTAAGATATTTTAAAATATAACATTTGAAAAGGATATTTTTAAAATAAAGGGGAAGTAATTAAATAAAATGAATGTGTTTATTAGAAAAGACAAATATTACATTTTTCAAAACGTACAAAACATAAAAATTGTTGCTGTGTATCTTTTTTGACTTGACATTTTAATTTTGACATAATTTGATTGACGGAATTTTGTTTAGACACGTCACGTTGAGTTGTATTATTTTAGTGTAATTTTAGTAACATAAATTCCCTAGAGTTAACTGTAAAGCAATTATTAATGAATTAGTTTTAGTAAAAAGAAACAAAACAAACATATACAATGGATGTAAGTGTATTATTATGCTATAGACATTGTAAGACAGCTGTTTGGTGTTGGAGATTTTCTTACTTTTTTAAAGTTTATTAGAGGTTTAATAAATAATAATAATAATAATAAAAGAGAAAGATTTTATTGTGCTTTTATACCAAGTTAACAACATTGAGGTACATTCACTTTACCTGCTACTTTAAACAAGAAATTATAAATGAAAATTATAACTTACATTTACAATGTTTTAATCACGTGTATTATTAAGTGTCCGCCACCCCTATCTTAAATTTTGTATAATCTGAAATCTAGGATATACGTATAATCTAAAATTTAGGATACATACCAGGGATGTTATGGAGCTCCGTAACCGTAACTGAAATTATTGGATATCCGAATTAAAATAACTATCTGAAACCTGTAACCTGTAACCAAATCCGATATAAAAGTTTCGAAAAAAATTGAGCAGCAGCGGAGTACAAATATACCTAATATGTACATAATGATAGGTTTTCACCTGACTGAGCCGACATAGCAACTGTGAATGTTTCTTAATTGCAAATAAAAGTAAATCATTATTTCATTGTACATACTTTATTTTACTTACAATTTCTTGAAAATCCGTATCCGTAACCAAAACTATTGGATATTTTGAAGTAATTTCATATCAATAACTGAATCCGAAAACGAAATAATATTTTTCACATTCATATCTCTGAAATTTCATATCTCTAACATCCCTAAAACATACATGAAAGTCAGAAGTTTGTTATATAAATAAATTTACAATTTGTACAGGAGAGCAACATCCCCATAGACATAAACATAGGTAAGCTGCAAGACTGGTTGGTGAGCCGACGTCACGTGAGCAAAGAATGGCAGAAGAATGTCCTACCCGTCAGAGAGAAGATCAACAATGCCATCCAAGACATGCCAGTCCACAACGACATAGCCGCATTGCTATCCGGCAGCTACATCAACTACTTCCACTGTCTCAAAATCATAGAGATACTAAAAGAAACTGAGGCGGACACAAAAAATCTATTCGGAAGATACGGGTCACAAAGAATGAAGGACTGGCAGGATATAGTTAAGTGCTACGAAAAAGAAAACTTGTACTTGGCTGAAGCCGCACAAATGCTAGTCAGGAACATTAGCTACGAAATTCCAGGCCTGAAAAAGCAAATTGCAAAGGAGGAACAGATTCAAGCTGTAAGTGAGATATTTTATTGATGTTATTGTGTTTTTTTATTGCAAATCATGATATTTTTTGTAAATTGTAACTTGCATATTTTTTACTAATCTTCATTTGGGTATGAGTATGTTCCAACTTGGAACTTGGAACTTGGAACTTCCAAGTCTCCCCAATATGAAAAGGTTAGCAGTGATGTTTTTTTTGTTATAATCATGCATGCCAAAGATCAAGTCAAGACAATGAAGATCTATCAACTAAATAAACTTGGTCACTAAATTTAAAATTGTATTACTTTCAGGAATGTGACAAGAAACACACAGATTTGTTAAAGAATGAAGCTTCAGCAAAATCGGACTTTCTGTCATCATGCAGGCAACTTGGCATCAAGGGAGATAAGATCAAGAGAGAGCTTGTAGAAAGGCTGCAGGAATTGCCAGAAATCTATGATAAGGTACTGAAATAGTTGTATGAAATGTATTTAATACATTATATAAATAAAAAAGATGATATCAATGCCTTGATGTATCACAAAAATGCAAGCTTATGCTAGAGCCAAAAACCGATAAATAAAAATTATAAGATTCAATATTTTTTCATTATTTTAATGGTCTAAGTACTCTAAGTAACTATTTATTTATGTTTTATCTATACAAAAGATAGAGCGACATTACGTGGCTCAACTTCTCTGGGTGTTGGACTTGGACCATTGTACATCTTTAATTCTCTCTGGTTAAACAATCTTATTGGACTTTTCTATATTATCTATTATTTGCGCACTGTTTATTTTCAGATTGGCAAGTCCCTGTCCCCCTTACGTCCAGGCATAGAGTTGTACTCAGCGTTCACAAAGTACATCCTCGGGGAGAAGGCACCAGAGATGTTACCTCTACTGCTCTATGTGGTGGAGCACGGTAACACTACGGTGTATGAATGGGCGTACGGTGAGCCCCCGCTTGCTATAGAGCCGGACCCTATACACATTGAAGTGGAAGAGGAAGAAGGCGGAGCTGGAGATCAGGTGTCGTAGCTTTTTTGTTGTTTTCTTATAAGGGTTTTGGTTATAATAGTATAATTTGATGATTAAAAGGTAACAATCAGACCACATTATTAAAAAGAAATAATAAGCAAGCTTAAAGAAATAATAAGTGAGGGATTAACATGGTCAGGGTAATACATCCAACATCTCTGATTAATTTGGTATATAATATTTGGATTTTTTTTTATCAATGGCTGGCATTGGCTATACAATATCCAGTAGACTGATACAGCATGCTAATATGTACTGACTAAAATATTAATAACAACAATAATTATTATCCTCGAGGTTTAAAATTAGAAGCCAAATTATTATTTTTGTGTGATTTTGTGATTTATTTCGTCCTTTAAATAACCCGCTATATAATAATGACTCTTATTATTGCAGATAGACTTCGGTGACAACGCCATAGATTTTGGCTCGATAGAGGCGACAGGCGATATCGACTTCGGTGAGGGAGATGCAGCAGCTGACATCGACTGGGGCAACATGGATGTGGCTCCAGGTGACATTGTAAGTTATAACCGATATTTTGTATTCTTCCATCTAGGGTTGCAGGTATTAGTATAATTTTGCGCGTGTGCGTGTCTGTATGTCCGTGCCAGACACATGTACATTCAACTGCGCAAGTTTTTTACGCAAACTTATTAAAGTTTCTTATTGACGACCTGCGTGGTGGAACGGTTACACATAACGGTGTGACGCTCAATGGATCCCAGTTTTGATTCCCGGCCAGACAGACATCTTAAAAATGAATTTACATTTTTGTTCTGGGTCTGGGTGTTTGTGTATTCGTCTGTGTCCATGGCACTCACAACACAGGAGAAAATCCGACTGTAGGGCTATGAGTATAGAAAGCGTTTTAAGCATTTATTGGGTTATGCCTTTGAAATTGTCGTCCTTGCATACAGCATTGTTTATGGCGGGCATTTCATTTATGCTTGTGTTTTTCCAGGATGTATCAGTGGACGTAGCGGCCATATCGCTGGAGGAGTCCGGCATAGTGATAGAGGAGCAGGGGGTCGGCGGCGGCGTGGCGAGGGGCCGGGACGCGCTCACGCTGCTCGACAACCCCTCCACCAGGAACCAGATTCTGGACCAGCTGGTCGAGGTATCTGTTACAATATTTTAAAATATTTTATGTTCTCGGACATCCCAGTTCTGTAGTGTGTGTTAACGCTGTATGGGACGGAAACGCCACTCTTTATTGGAATATGTTGGCGATGAAAAATGAAGCTAGGGTGTTAAATGAACTGCTGATTAAACTATTTGACTGAGACAAAGATGGAGTCATATGCGTCCTTGGCATTTGACTGCCTTGAAAAGATGTAAATAAAACATGCAAGGTGTCGTCCAGCTTTAATGTATTTTGTTGTGTCTGTCAAATCAGGTCAGCTTTGCCCTATAGTTATAATCAAATTGGTTCATGATATAACTGCTCTATCAGCGTAGATGTTCCCTGCGAGCCGAAAATATTATGAATACAAATTCATATATGTATTTACTTTATTCGTATATTTATTTGATTTTATATTTATTGTCATGAGTTAACATTATTGCAACAATTTTCAACGTGACTTATCGATTATTTATTTACATTTATGCAACATTACACTATGTCATCATGTACAAACTCTGATAATACATACTAATTACAGTGTAATTTTAACATTGTATTTTCATTATTTGAGTTAAAGTAACCTAATCATTAATGCCAAGGCAAGAGTAATACGATATAGTAGATATATGCCGTGAAATAAATGTGAATCTCATTTTCAACCGCGGTGCGGCGGACGCTCCAATATGCCGATACCCTTGCGGCCAGCGTGCGGGTACCGACGGTTATTGAATTGCAACTTGTGACCTAATTTTCTATACCTAGCCCCGATTGCTCTAACTAGCTGGCTACATCGTTCCTATAAGCGGGGATTATTAAATGGCTTGCGATCATTTAATTGTACTTAAACAATACATATTTATTGTTGTTTGATAATATTAGAACTTAGAGATCACGGAGAATTATTGCAAGTTAGAATCCATTCGCGATTCGTCAGGTAGCTTATTGTTTGTCGGTAGACGAGACGTCAGACAGCGTCGCGTGACGCCGGTCAGGTGGGAACGTTCACGTGTTGGTGCGGGTGTAAGGTTTCGCCCCGCTCACGTGATGGATTTAGCGGCTTACTACGTTTAACATGTGAACATATGAGAACACATGTAATCATACAAATGAGCACTTCTATGAAACAACATATAAGTAGTTGCCATCGTCAGTAGAGCTGTACACCCGTATCACGGAGGATTGTTGTATGTTAATAACTTTATGAAAATATTACAATTAATCCAATAAAATTACTGCGACCAGTTAAAATAATTGAATAGACCTAACCAGTTAGCAGTTAGTGTGTTACACACACACCGATGTGCGTGTTCTGCATACATTAATAATAACGTCATGTTAAATAGTGGGCATATATTATTATTAAGTTGTATCATGACCACTATAATAAGAACATAAATCACTGTTTTATGCTGCTAGTGCAGGAATCATAGAATAGGAATCTTGTATAATTAATAAATTCTATTCTTATTAAGAGTCTTGTTATGGTTATCTTAATGTCGATCCAATGACCAGCTCATCATCATCTTACGGAAGCGACCAAATAATTCCTATGTTTGAAATTGTCATATTTAAATTAATACTGAAAGGAATGTTGATGGGACAAAGGATTGTTTACAAATAAATACATAGATGTTACTTTTAACATTGTAAAACATAAAATTTATAAGCATGTAATGGGGTTGCAAAGCTATTGGCTAACTCGTACATAATAAAACCTGAACAAGTTCAACAGCGAACAATGTAATTTTTATTCAGCGATTTAGTAATTATTACAAATAACTACGCAATTTAAGACTATGTAATAAACACGTTACATAAATACAGATAATACGATTGTCTGATTAACTCCAATATTTTGTCAGAGAATAAGTATGTCAGGCATCCCAGTGTATTAATCATGCATAGTAAGAATTAATTTAAAAAATGTTAACAAAGTAATAATAATTACGATTTGGTATTACAGTAACAAAACTTTTTAAAATTTGTATGGCTATTTATACGTCATAAGATTGACCATCAGGTCAATGTTACGTTTAAGGCCATCGGGTAACATATCTTTGTCTCCCGTTTTCAGAGAAAGGACGAACGGTATAATAGATAATAGTTAGATTTGGCCGTGGAAACAAAAAATACAATAATTCGTGTTCTCGATCTATCATTTAAATTGTATGAAGTGCAATCATTATGCATAATGCAGTGACGTGGTGGCGTTACGGCGCGGTTACGTTCGCCGGTGCGGTAGAGGCTTACTGTTGCGTCGGAGGGGGGGCTAAAGGATACTTAATTTCTAATTCCGTACGGCGATCGTGAAGGTTTCCAGCAGTCTCGCTCTTGCCTTGCTTGCTCTGCGTGCTTCCTACGGCCGTGTTGCAACCCGAGCTAAAGGAAAGATTGTGCTGAAGTTAAATCACGATGCCAGGAATGCTGGCTGCTGCCTGTCGCATGCTATAAGAAATTACATTTGGTCATTAAGAACGCAATGTTGTTGTATTAGTTCACATTTTTTTCATTTCTTTTAAACCTAATGATGTTCCTAATAAATTCATCTGTTTTTAATTACCAAATTACAAACATACCCCTTTCTAAAGAAGCGGAGAGTTTCCACATCATGTGACATGTCATGTTCTTTTTGGGATAAAAGGTATTCAAGTGTAGACAAAGGACTTTCTGAGAAATTAGCACAAACTGTTTTGTTCCGCCGAGCCATTGTGCTCCCCGAGCAACGATGACCTCATTTAAGTAGCGGCGAAATAATGGATGCAAAAAAGCAAACAGAAAAGAGCCTGTTAACTGAAGCCTACATCCCCCACATACTTACTACATTCCTCTATGACCGAGCGAAACGTGCAATAGCAGCTAAAAGCGCACTGATTAAGTTTAATAGTATGTGTATAAATATTTTGAGGTAAAAAAAATATATTTTACTTAATACACGTCGGGGAAAGACGGTTCTCATCGACATCATCACTAAGTTCATGGGTTATGTGGGCGTCATCGAAGGGTAAATGTGAGAACAAATGCAGTTTTTATTATCCTTAACACTTTATAATCAAGCACGCGATTAGAGAAGAGAATTCAAGGCAGTGTCCGCATACTTCCAAGTACAACTAACTTATGATCCTTCGAGATCACTCTCTCCAGTACTTATCAAGCGTTCCCCACCATGCGGCCACATACCTCGACTCTGCTAGAAACCTCTTAAAAGTTTCTGCTCTTAATCGATAACAACGTTAATGTAAGCCTAGCTTTATTCAACTCCCTAGGTATATTCAATAACTTCTATGTTGTATTAGTCTCTCTCTCCGAAATACATATGTTGCCAGCCGACAAGAAGTTCACGTTCATAACATACTACGCTCGAAAACATTACTCCTCCTGACGAAGTCGGATGACTAGTAATATTATCTTAAAAACAAAAAACCGACCAAAAACTCTTAAAACCTCATTTGCAGTTTTCAGGCACTATATTTAAAATTATATAGCCTACGTTACTATGACAATTGAGACTAATCCATCGACACCTCGAATGTTAAAATTCGTCAAGCCGTTTGGGATGTAGGGCGTGCTATAGAAAGGGACGTGATACATACTATCAAAAAACATTACCCTCCTTCTGACGCAATCGGGTAAAAAATATTAACATGTACCTACATGAAATGAAAATATTTTCATAAATCTGCCTTCACTCTTACGTAACAGTTGCATTTGCCGATATGTTTATCTTTATCTTCATATAGACTTTCTCTTTATCGGAAGTGTTTATGTAAGGTTCGTGATTGTAGTTTAAAAGGTTTTGATAATAACAACATCTCTTAGAAATGTTGTTTGTTATTCTAATTATGATGTAGCTGCGAGTTTAATTATGCTGTAATAATATCGAACCGCTCGATAGTCTTCCTTCTTGTGTTAATCTCTTGCATGCTTGCAATTTTCAACAAAAGCTCATATGGGTGCATAGATACTGGGTATTCTCAGGACTTAGATACTCTTTTGTCCCGTAATTGCATCTCCCCTGTAGAGGACGCCTCTCTACGGAATAAAGCTTTTGCTTTTGCCGCACCTCGAGGAAGATGTTTATATGTAAGTGAATTCTATAACCACTGCATTCACTATCAGGAAATAGATGGCGTCTTAGCGAACATGTTTACTATTCCTTATAATAATGTCGTAAGTGCTAAGACAAAAAAATTAAGTTAAACTTCCCTACCGTGAAATAAAAATACGTACAAGAAATAGTAAGTTAAACATTCCTGCCATAACATAATTACGTGTATGGGAAAGCAATCAATTAGTTACATTTAATTCCACTCATTTAATTAATCGATGAACTACACAGCGTGAGCAACGATGAATGAGTAAAGTCATCAAAATTGTTGACGTCATTAATGTCTTTGATAACCATAGCATAATTATATTAAAAGGTTATCTTAACTCCGTTAAAATTTCTTATAAACAGGAAGTTCTCGTTAGAAGATAACATGGTACATTTTTTCCTCATTATTGAACCTTATAAATTAAACAAATAACAAAACAGCAGTCGACCGCCCCACATAAATAACACTTAATTATTTGACAGTGTTATTTTTAACTTTTTCACTCGTTCTTTTGTCAGGCTATAAATAACAAAAACTGAACAACAAAAAAATATGAAGTTGTCTTCCAGTTAAAATATAAAACAAGTTGACGTCAATGTTTCAAAGTGACGCAAGAGGTGATATTTCTTCCGACAGCTGATAGATATGCTACTGCCATAGCTATCAGGCACACAGGCTGCGATTCGCTCGGGATCCATCCACACTGTCTTGCTGGTTTTTTATCATTTCAATTATACAAAATGTTAGTTGCGGCAACAAAATGATCGGTAGAAAATTTATAACCCGAAGCCGAATAGGTTCCTACTCTTTTAAGTTTAAAACAGAACGTAATACTAGCTTACATCATTATATACAGTTTAATTTTATTATCCTTCATAACAAAATACAAATATGCAAAAACTGCGTTAGTCCTTATCCGCGTTGGCCCGTCCTCGCTCTAGTTTTAATCAGTTTTGTTAACACATATCATTGCCATGTCAATACATGTCATATTTTTCTTTATATTAATGTACGTATAAGCATACATTTTGCGTCGATCGCACCTGATGCTAAATCACACTGGTGATTTATTCAAGATGGTTATGCTTATTTAAAAGTATTCGCCTCATTTTCAATTACTAATTTACCAAATTAACACTTCATTTTTATATGGAAAATATCACGCCATGTGATGTAAGAAATTTGTAAACCGGGAGAGAATGCGACCGGCACTACAGTGAGGATAGAGCATAAGCGCTTTTCCTTGCGTAACGTCTGGATTTCCAGTCCCCTGAGAGGAAAGCTGAAAGGCTACTCTATTAAATTAACTTGGCAAATGACTGACTCTAGGATTGCCAAGCGACTACCTAAATAAATGTCGTTTCTCTTTAACGAAATGGATCAAATGTGACTTACCTGATCTAACTTCTATGTAACTTTTTTAACATAAATATATTTCAGACAACTTATAACCAAGTTGTTGTTTGAAATTTATTTGAAATGTTTTGTCTTTCATGCAGTTTTAGTTTTAGAATTGGCTCACCATTAAACATCGTCAACAAAAAATATTGTAACAATTCTAGTTAAATAACACTAATACTCGTATATTGATGTGTATGAAAAAATATTTTTCAGTACCTATCTACACCTTTTTGTTTGCGTTTTAAACGTAGTACAAATAAAAAAACAATATATTATTTTTTAGAATTCTAAGTTAATTTCTATAATGGTTAATTACTGAGTTAATGCATTAATCGCATTATAGCAATTTGTAAAGGACGATTAAAAATCACGATGATTATTGTTTGTTTTTACATTTTTGTGTATATGGTTGCATTTTGTTCGACAGACAATGATCAACATGGCGTACTGCGCGCTGGCGCTGTTCGGGTTCATGGTGCAGCGGCTGGTGTTCGGGCGGCTGCGCGTGGCGGAGGCGCAGCGCGTCAAGGACAAGTTCTGGAACTACGTGTTCTACAAGTTCATCTTCGTGTTCGGCGTGCTCAACGTGCAGTACATGGACGAGGTGCTGCTCTGGTGCTCCTGGTTCACGCTCATCGGGTTCCTGCATCTGCTGGGACAACTGTGCAAGGATCGCTTTGAATATGTAAGTTTTTACGTACAGCATACACAGGCTATATTACATATGGTAGATTGCATTTATTGGTTACCTGCACCCATGAACATTTATAATCAACCTCTGATATCATAGCAGTCGTTGGAAAATTGGATAAGTTGCTTAAATTGAGGACCGAGTTCAACCCATCGTTTAAAGCCTTTCTCTACAACATCCTTCAAACTTATCCCGCCAGAGTTGGACATTACTTTGTGATATATTTCTTATGTTATAAATTCCCTGCAATACCCCACGATTTAATGAAAATACGCAACGTACCTCTCTATGCACGTTGCGTGACTCGACTCTGCCAATGGACTAGTAGTCTATGCTGTGAAATTCCTGTTATTGAATTAATAATAATATTTAATACACAAATGTTCTGTCCATCCTTTGTATTCCTTTACGTGATTCTATTAATTAGACAATAATATATTTATGAGATGATTAAATGAATAATTTTATGTACATATCTTCCTAATGTGATCCTTGAACGCAATATTTGAACTGGCGCATACTACTGTCAAGTTAATTTAGTTATTAAGGCCGTTCGTCATAAACCAACTGCCAGTTTTATTAATTTCCTGGTGTGGGTTTTTCTTGCTGGTCGCCTCATCAATCCAAGAGATGTCTTCTTTAGTCTAACCTAACACTATACCATAAAATGTGTATTACATATTATATGTTCATAGATACATACATACATATTATATGTTCATAGATTCATAGATTCATAGATATATGTTCATATATACATTTAATATATCCCATATTTTAAATGTATGCCATCTTGCAAAAGATAAATTAATCTGCTCAGTGCTCTCATACACAAGATTTCACATGTAAAAATTAATTATAAAAAATATTTTTAACAAAAAAAATAAACCGACTTCTATGTCACTAAAAAGTATGAAATAATTTTAGTTCATTC
>DWPV01004359.1:0-13729 GCA_018251915.1 Urbanus proteus proteus
GGGATCTGAGAATGGTTTAGATTCACAATATATATACTTTTTCAACGCGAGTGAAACCGCGGGGCTCAGCTGGTACTTCTATAAAATGATAAATAAAGAAAAAGATAAGTGAAACGGAAATATTTTTCGACCCAATTTTAATTACCCATTTGTTATATGCCTACAGGATATTGAAAAGGTTTCTGTATCGACAAAAAGGCTATTTTCCGTTTAACGGATAAGCCCAACGGAAGGCAGGGTAATTTTTTTATACCTACGTAATCCCGGTAAAGATTTATTCTGTACCTATCAGATTTTAATTTACCAATGAGCGGAAAAAGGTAAAATATATCCGGATAACGGTTCCACGTCGGAATTCAATGAACAATGTTGACCTTAATGAGTTACGTTGGAATTGAATTACGTTTAATTTATTCGTGAAAAAATTAATATCAAGTAAACTTATGATTCGATTGTGAAAGGTGATTCCGTTTATAAATCTTTATTGCTTTATTATATTTTTTATAATTTATACGTAGAAGATGTGGAAGGAACTTCCTCCTGAGGTATTCCCAGAGCGCTATGATATGGTGTTCTTCAGAAAGGGTGCAAAAAGAGTTTTCTTTCAAAGCCGGCGATGCATTGGCGATTCCTCTGGTGTTGCAAATGTCCATAGGTAGCGGTGACTACTTTCCATCAGGTGCCTTATCGTTAGGTTAACTATAAAAATAAAAATAAAAAACTACTGAACGACCATAGATCGATGTCCTTGACCGACTGATGGATTGATGTGATAACTTTGTATATTTGTGAGATACCCGTCGATAATGCTCAACTATCGATCGCTGTATGAACCCCCATTAAAGAGTTTTTAATGTATTCGATATGATCCATATTATCGTTGATTAATAGATCGTCATATGATTGCCGTTGACTGGTCCATTCTATCATCAATTGACAATCGATCAATTGATATGTAGGAACACTGACACACATAGTATTTAAAAATGACTGAAAATACGACGATAATGTAACTATAATTTAGTTACTCCTAACACAACTTTCTCATTGTTAAAAATCCCAACTTTTTTAATACACGGACACACCCGCCATACAAGCTTCATGTCATGGAAATTAGCATAAAAACGATATTTAGAATAAAATTTTCGTCTCCGCTTGCAGGTTGCATGCAAACTCGCTCATTTAGAGGAACTACCTATTAGAATGTTCAATTTTGTTTTACACCATCTGCGGCGTTACAAATGTTACAAATAGCACACGTAGCATTATTACATCCCCATTGTGCACTTTATATCCAAAAAGCCCAATGAGGCTTGTCTCACTGTCGACGATCACGCGATGACGCGAAATCGTACGAGAATATTTCTGGAACGAAGTTACGGCGTACTGCGATACGGCGGAAGAGCGTGGATGTCGGTTCTATATGCCGATGCTATGAAGTAAGCAACTAAGCATCTCAGTCCTCAAGAGCGGCAGCGAATTTGTAACCTGCATCAGGTAGAACCCCGTTTCTACGTGATTATTTATCTTCTTTGATCGTGTACCATCTGTTAAAAATAATTTTAATATTAAATATAAATATTCCGTTACATCCACTTGTGGACTTTCAATTACTTTTCTATTTTTTACCAGCCGTCATTAAATAAGTTTAACTTCGAAAGTATTAATATTAACACAAACCACAGTGTCATAGTTAATAAGTTAAAACTGTGTTTTCAAAAAATACTTATGCTGTTCTTTAAATACCGTGTAAATTGTGCAATTTTAAAGGTTGTAGAACTCTATTTGATTTGACTGTGGCGGCACTACCGCCACCTATTTCTGCCTAATAACAGCAGTGTTAAGAACTGGCGTGTTCTGGTCTGAAGGGTGTGATTAGGGAGACATGCTTATCCGAGGTATTCCAACTCAGTCCTCACGGGTAGCAACGCATTTGTGATCAACCGTAGGTAGGACTTGATCTTATTTGGGGTTGATTATGGATGTCCATGGGCGGCAGTGGTCACTCACCATCAGGTGGACTGCATGCTCGTTTGTTATTTCGACGCAAAATTAAAAAATATCTTAAGTCCTCTCGAACAAGTTAAAATATTTACAAAGAAAATATTGTTCATCGCCAATCTCTTTCATACTCACCATAGAACAATTGTATTGTTATTCATAAAGTGCTCCAACGATACAGCCCAGGTGACCTGTACTAATATCCTTAACCAAGTTAAATGCAACCTTCCGTGTATAGCTGCACGGTACTTTTACCGTATATAGCTACAAGGTAAAGTATGTTTGCTGGTAAGCTTCTTATCAGGAATTGTATGAAGATAAGCGGACGCACCAATGGGAGCCTGGTTGCATTTTGTGGTCACGACCGAAATAACTTGGAATTTCTTCTGCTACTCACAAATTTTAGTTTTAATATAAGTATTATATTAGCTACAGTCGCTTCTAAATGTTCATCTTTAAAATCAGTCACAAAATATGCAGATTTGTAACATATCTCTTCACGTTATTTTACTTGTCGAAAAAAAATGTTATGCCTCATTAAAGAAGTTTGTCTAAAATTTGGTGATTTTATGTAAACGGGCAAGTACTTAACTCAAAGGAGTTATTTGATTTTTTCATTGAGTTATTTAAACTTACTTAAAATGTAGTTAGGTTAGTTATATGTTTATCTCGTAGGTACAATACATTTTTATCAGATTTTTATGTAAAAAAGAAAAAAATGAAGAATTTAAAATGGTACGTACTTAATTAAAGAAAATTTAAACCTAACTTACGAAAAAATAAAGAAAAACTTTCTTTTTGTTTTATACCTGACTGCGTAAGAAGGAAGGTAATGTTTTTCGAGAGTATGTATGTATGTCCATTTCTATAGCACGCCCTACAGCCCAAATGGCTTGACGGATTTTAACGTATGAGGTGTCATTGGATTTGTCACACGCCTGAAAACTGAGAAAAGAGATGTTAATCAATCGAGTTTTTTGTTTTTTTTTTTTTAATATTCTTATATTTAGACTTTATTTCGGGGTCTGGATACTAAGTGTATACGTCAAGCCCATTAACTAACAAAGTCGAGCACCGTGTAACATTGTACAAGCGTCATAAACCAGCACACACTCGTAAACTGTAAAGTGTAAATGTAACACCTATGTAAGTGTAACACAAGTGTAAATGTCTGAATATCAAAATTGAAATAAACAGTATGTTGCAAAACTAAGTTGCTACTTTTACATTGAACGACCAATACCCTATTAGCGCACTTCTGTGTGTTTCGATATTTAACCTACAATGTAATACTTAACGCAAAAATATTCTTAGTATTTAAAGTTATAAAAAATCTTTAAAGAAGGAGGAAAAGAGCTTTTCTTCAAGGTCAGCGATGTATTGGCAATTCTGGTGTTGCAAATGTCCATAGACGTTGACTACTTTCCATCAGACAGGCGTCTGCCTTATTGTTAGCCTTAAATACATTTAAAAATAATAAAATCATTGTTAAGTGTTTCTGTGTTCAGATTTGAAGGGCCTATCCCCATTCTACAAATCAGCAGCAGTTCTAAACAAAAATGGGTGTGTAGTTAATGCCTCCGATTTTGAATCGCTCTACGAAAGAGCATCGGATATCTTTCCAACAATAAAGTAAACGAAGATTATTTAACGCTTTCATTACTTGTATATTTCATTACACTGGATATCAATATGTTCGTATTAAAATTGATACTAATTTAAATATTGGTTTCAATATGAAAACAGGTATTGTATTATTCAGAACACATTAATGGTCAAAGTTGCCAAGTTTTCATTAAAATTTTAATACAAAAGCAATTAAGAACTGTATTAAAAACTTTTATTATAGCTCAAGCAGGAGGTTCACAAATTAATATAAACTAAAGTTACTAATGAATTAATGCATTTTATGACAGTTGTGAATATTTCCAGTCGTTAAATAAGAACGCTCTTAGTTCTGTGGCGCCGATGTATCGAAATCATTACGCTGAAACGTGTAGCATTTGATACGTACCCAATAACTTTTGTTACTTATGACAAACTAGATTATTAATTAAAAATAGCACTTTTAACTTTTCTTTATGGTCAAGTATATTGGCAAATAAGTTATCTTTACACAGTTTTAATTCAAACAAATTTATTATTGTGTAAGTTATTCCGTAGCTTTTAGTAGGTAATTATAATTGGTCCCGTTTTCAAGCATTAATATTTATTAATTGCCTCCACCACTTTTTATATCTCAATGCTAGGTTCCATTCATAACCCTCGGTATATGTAAAATCTCCCCTTGACCTAAGGAAAGTATGAAACATATAAGGCATTGCCTATAATCATTCACGGTAAAATAAGTAAATTCAAATAAAAAAAGCTAATGCAAGTGCATCAAACATTATATGAGGTAAATAGAAAAAGTAGAAAAAATATTTCAAATTTTACCAATACCGCTCATATGCTATTTTTATACCGAGCTGTAAAAAAGCTTATGCATACAATAGAACTGTTCACAAATTCATTGTACACTGTACATTCGTTCCGCTATAAACGACAGAACAATTTAAAAACTATCTGATCTCCGGGGAGCAAGAATGGCGGCGTTAGGATACAAATTGGTTTTTCTCAGGAACATTAAGCAAATAACCGGTATTCCGCTCACGCAATCTGCCCCTAATGGCCCGTTAAGTTGTGACTTAAACAACTCGATGACTTGTTACAATTTTCCCCTTAACTGGCCTAACTAACTGATAGTGCTTTAGCTTTATGGAGGGTTAAGCTGTATAGACATGATGGAATGCGTTGGAATGTTCAGTTATACGGTTACGAGTTATCGCCATCTTCTATACGTTTTTCGATATTAGAAATTCTTAAGTAAATTAATTCTCGTTTTTGTAGATCCCGGCAAGTTTTTAGCAAATCTTTGTCCATCATTTTAAGGGCCCGCTATATTAAATTTAGACTGACGTCATTAAACTAATTAAGCATTCATATAGGTATAGAAAATTTCAGCTCAATCGTGATTAACTCCATTAAAATTCAGTTGCAAGATTTGACCCGCATGTGCAAACAAAAATTACTAGCTAAACAAAAGGTTGCCTTCGCCTTTAATTTTAAACACAACCATGAATTTAAAATCCACAACTCTATAAACGAACCCTTACGAAAATTAATAGAGATTGAATTCTAGTTGGCATAGGTCCAAAACATGAGTTATAGACAAGATTTTTCAAACAGTTTCTGCTGGATTTCGTTTGATTATAATAGATCTTTTTAATGTTATTTAAATATCAAGATAAAATAATAAAATATCTAGGTACCTACTTTTGACGCGCAAAAAGCAAAAATCTAAGCTTACTTAGAATAAGTCACCAACTTAGTCCTCAGAATTAGCAACGTATCTGTAATTAACTTCAGATGAAGCCTTGTTTAAGTGAAGTTGGTTACAGTAGTCTACCACTATGTACATGTTCGTGTATTATTTTACTGTTATAACAACAAGAGAAGGTGGTAGAACTGTATTTAATTCGATTCCGGCGGCACCACCACCACACCTATTTCCTGGTCCACACCTGGTATGATAGGTGTGGTAAGGGACATACTTATCCGAGAAGTTCCAACTCAGCCTTCAGGGCTAGCAACTCATCTGTGGTAAACCTCAGGTAGGACCTTGATCTTATCTGGGATTGATTACAGATATCCATAGGCAGCAGTGGCCACTTAAAATCGGGAAGACTGCATGCTCGCTTGCTACTTCTGTACTTGCCAAGATACTTGATAAGTGTAAACAGACAAGTTCACAGTCATATTGGTCTAAAATCGTAACACAGTTACCTATATAGACAGTTTATGTGCGTAGAAGCTTACTAAATATACCTAGTTACTCGTACCTTCTCAAACCACAACACAATCACAACCCTATACGCTCCATATTATTCTCCTAGAAGCGATTCGGCGTAATGGAGAATTAATGCGCTTCACAGACTTGGTAAATGAGGGATGTCTAAGGGCGATGTGTTCTACATTATATGCCCTACATATGTAGATAACAATATACAGTAAGGAAGTCTTGTACTAAAATTAGCGAGGAGGAAATATTTCAGATGAGATTACTTGAGATGTTTGCGTTCTTGTGAGATATAAATTTCATTGCATGTTTTTTCCATAAACAATAAATAACTAATAAGTAAAAAATTAAATTATTAATTTAAAAAATCCTTGACCAATAAATGTGTATAAGTCAAAAAAATATACATTTTAGACAATTAAATTTCACAAGAATAATAATATTTGATCTAAGCGTCATCGTCTTGGGGAACAGGAAGCGTAATAAATGTTACAAGAACCTACTAGAAATATCTAAGGAACACTTTAGATGTCTATACATTAAGTAGACTTTATGCTTATGTATAGTTATACGAAAACCGCGAGTGAAACCAAGAGGAGAGTGAAGAGGAGAGAGTTAAAATGACACATATTAAGTAGTAGGTAATTTTCATATTTTGTTTAGTACACAGGTAAATTTCATTTAAATTTATAGTACCCTAAAAGACCCTTGTTGATCAAAACTAGATAGCCGAAAATAGCTGATCTAAATTTGAGCTCATCTAGTACCTACTACTAAAAGTTCGGTCTTCACTTAGCAATAACTCCTAAAGTCGTTTACGATGGTTCGCAAAACGGTTATAGAATAACTTCGTAATTGTTTCTAAAACTTATATTACCTGCGTTATACGTTACTTAATTGTATTAAAACAATTTAGGAATTAACTTTCCGAAGTTCCAAATTAAAGTTTCAAGTGTCAAAGTGAGTTTAAGAAAAGTTTCAAAATTTACGCAGTCCACATTTGTTTGTAAGGACATAAAAGTTAATTGACTTTGTCTTGCGAAATATTCTTTGGATAAGCCAAATTGTTGCTTTAATTAGGAATGAAATAAAATGAAATGTATTTTTGAATATGGATCTTTAGATCTCTTTATATAAATTGTTAGCTATATTTTTATACTACAGCTAGATTCGAACAGAACCTCAATTATGCGATCCGATAAAATTGTGATATTGTTTGTTTTACTTTTTTATAATTTATCAATATCTCGTAGTTTTTGTACAATGCCACCTGGATTAATTATTTTGTATTCAACGTTAAAGTTGTATTTAAATATTTTATTGTTAGTCTTCGTTAATATAATTTATGTTGAGGGTAAGTTAGACATGTTACTTTCGATACCCATGTTCGTGGATTGCTTTAAAACTAAAGTGACTATTCCGAATAATTGTAACTGTATTATATACATACGTGTCACGACCTAAGTATAATTAAGAAGGAATAATTGAAGTATTGTTACTGTATATCCTTGAGTAATTATGTATTCCAGTATATGGCGTTTGATTTTAACTCTAATGACCGTTATCTAAAAAATACCTTCTTTTTACATCGAATTTCACAATCTCAAATTTCACGAGCGACTACTGTGAAGTGAAAGTCGACGGCCGCGAACAAGTGTTGGTACTGAATTAACACCAGTAGTTGATTGTGATTGTTACAATTTCAGCTCCATTTTCTTTTTGAGTCTAATGACAAGTAAATGTAAATTGTGTAAGTGTGAAAATTGACAGAATCAATTTTCTCACAGCTTTTCTTGTCTTACAAGTGTTTAGTTCCTGGTAAATTGGATTTTTTATTCAATGTTCCTGTCTATACAAGCCAACATTAAATTTATAGATTTTCATTATTTTTGTATATTGCAATGTTACGTGTTGAATAAGGTCCCTACGTTTTCAAAAATAAGAATAATGTACTAGTACTGTACTAATGTACTAGTTACTGTGCTGTAATATAATTGATATAAAAATCATGCATATAACAATCATGCTAAAAAACTGATTTAAATTTTGTGTTATCTATCAGTAAGTGTTATTAAGTGTTCTATAATACCCGTTTAGTCCACGTTTAATATTAAACTAGGAGATCATAAAATGATTAAGCCTGTAGCAAAGTAATAACTCGAGCACCGGAAGTCTACAGGCTAAGCTTTGAAAAGTAATTGCTTGATCAGTGCTATATTTTAAGCCGTATATTAATTGCCGGGACGGGTACCTGAGGTCGGTGTTCTAACGACCGACTAATCCTTCCATTTGCTGGCAGACTGGCGTACAATTTGCTAAGGTGGAATGTGTACGCAAAGGTTTGACAATGTCATCTATATCACAGGTAAACTGATTCAGGATGAAAGTAGAGATACTATAGTTGCCTATTTTTTGTCTAGTCAATAGTGCACTGCTGTATTCTGGTTTGAAGAGTTTGTCAGGAGAAACTTATCGGAAACGTTCCAATTTAATATTTAGCGGAGGTCTTCAGTTATGATTCTAATCTTGTCTGAGATCCTGTCAGTGGTCAACCTTTTTTATGATCAGTCTTTTTTATGACTTTATTTTACCCATGGAGTATTTTATTTCTTATTACATTATTAACGTAGGTGAATATATGAATAATTGCTTCTCTAAAGGTCTCGTTATTTTATACAACCCAAACATCCGATGCTGTGATCATTGTCGCTTACGGACGCGTGAATCATTAAGGAAATCATAAATGCGTTACAGCCTTTAAAAGACTCGTTTTATGTTCTTTTTAAAAGGTCCCATTAGATACAAAGGAATAAGTCATATGAATAACGATGACGGATTTTGTGTTTTATTGTTCAGCAGTCTTTACACTACCTTGGTATGGTTTCAAGAATACGGCAAGTTTGACTTATATTTTAACATTCGACAACAACACTAACAACTTCACACACTATTTATTGCCTTTGTCCAGCAAAGAACATCAAAAGGCTGATAGATGGAACATATTCACGACTGACTCACTTAAAACAGATGAGCTGTATGTCTTTACTAGGTTTTACCCGCGGCTTCGCTTGCGCTAATGTGTACACGTACATTTACATTTACAATAGTTAGGATTGTATGCTTTAGGTATAATGCAAATGCTATTCATTCATAACATTCAGGAAGCAGTTGGTATAAAAGTAGGTAGGTCGTAGGTATAAAAGTTATTTTTCTATCCCTCAGAATTAGTATCTTTTTACGAGATAAAATATACTCTATGTCCAGAAAAAGACAAAAAAAAATCATAACGATCGGTTGAGTAGTTAAAACGTGAAGGCATTACAAACAAACAAACATTCATAAAATGACATTCGCATTTATAATAATTAGAATTACTTCTACAATTTCATAGAAACTAGACATTACACCGGAGAATATTCATTGTCCATTCCTCATAATCTATACGCAGATCTTTAATTGGAATACAAAATGTGCCAAATAAAAATTGCGATCAATTTGTACAGACAAGACCACGCTCGGGCCGCGAGAGCTGTTCAGTTAATTGAAAGAGATCGACTCTCGAGTTGGCGCGCTGGGCGAGTTGCATTCCTGTATTGCGGTTAGTTATGATAGTGCTAACACAAAAAGGATTGGTCTTGTAATCATTGTAATGAAATTCGCAGCAATTTTTAACTCTAGCAAACAATATTACAACTATTAAAGTAATTTCCTATGTCTGCCTTATAACAGCATTGTTAATCACTGCTGTGTTCTGGTCTGAAGGGTGTGGTAAGGAAGACATATTTATCCGAGGCGTTTCCGCTCAGTCCTCAGCGGTAGCAACGCACTATCGTCAACCTCAGGTAGGACTTGATCTTATCTGGGGTTTATTACATATGTCTATGGGCGGCAGTGGCCACTTACCATTAGTTGGACTGCATGCTCGTTTGATACTTCGATCATATAAAAAAAATATTCCGCGTTTTTGTTCAACGCAATTCATGTATGTTTCTCTATTTTTTGCTTCTCAACTATTAATTTATTACAAATTGTTAACTATCACTTATTTTAGTATCCGATTGGTTATTTCGTAACGTATGTTTGATTTCTGTTCCAGACAATACCACGTTAGAGCCGCGAGAGCTATTCAGTTAATTGAAAGAGATCGACTCTTGAGTTGACGCACTGGTCGAGTTGCATTCCTGAATTGGTTTTGTAATCATTATAATGCACTTCGATTTATAATTTAACTCCAGCGTGCAATATGTGAACTTAAAAATTGTACCTTTCATCAAGATAGGTACTCCCGAGGAATAGAGAACTCTCAATATTGTTCCTCGGGAGTTATTCACAGTCGATGGTGACTACTTTCCATCAGGTAGCCCATCTGTCTTAAGGTCAACCTTTAAGACAGACGGGCTTTACACGTGGTAATGAAATATTATCGAAGTTTTGTGCACTTCTCACGAATCTACCCGACTCTATTTCTTTCAATTTAGTAAAGAACCTTACCGCTTCGTTCTGGGCTGGCGTTCTATTGTAACAAATCTAATTATAAAACGCAAGTCATTTTGTAACAGGTAATCCAAATTTTAGTAATTCGATATAATGTAATAATGAATTACCTACTCAATCATTCATTATGAAATCTCGCACTCATATTCATAGGAGTTAAGAAAAAGACATAGAGTAACTTTCAACCTCAAAAAGATTACTCCTGTGGCAAAAATTACATTATTCCACTGGTGTTGCAAATGTCCATAGTCAATGGTAGTTAATTTTAAACAGGCAGCTCGTCTGCCTTACTGCTGAACATAACCTAATCCTTTAAAAATATCGTAAAACTAGTTAACATGCCAACTAAACGTGGTAACGAAATATTGTCGAAGTTTGTCCACTTCTCACGAATCTACTCGACTCTATTTCTTTCAATTAAGTGAAGGACCCTTACCGCCTCGGTCTGGGCCGGCGTTCTGTAGTAACAAATCTAATTACAAAGCGCAAGTCATTTTGTAAGGTATTGCATCCTAATTTTAGTAAGTCAGTATTATAAAATACTTATAAATGACTAACAGGTGTAATGAAATAGGTAATAAGAATATTTTAACAAATTAGTAAAACAATATTTAATGTAATATTTTTTAAGTATTGAATCTTGGACTTTTAAGACAAATAACTATGAGCAAAAGTTGCATTAATTTTGAAAATATTAGTATCAATGTATTGCTAGTTAAAAAGATAGTCTTGTGACATACGAACAGTCTGCGTAGGCTTGTCGATTTTTACCCTTTTGGCGGAACCCTTAGAAGGATAACCTTTGATTTATAATCCATCCCTGCGTATTGTCGATTGGCAAACCAAAAACATTATAAAGAAATCGCAGTTTCATTACTATGATTGTCCGCCGCCATTAAAACAATACGCGCTGTAATTCCTAATTCCGAAACTAAAACAAACTGCTTCTAAATTCACTCTCGATTAAAGAAAACAATTTGTACCTAATAGCAATACAACGTGCTAAACTAAATGGTATCGTAGTTTGTCCACTCGACACGGCCTCGACGGCCGATCTCTTTCAATTAAGTTAAGGACACTCGTAGCCCGACGGCCCGGTGTTACAAATTCGGGTTAAGTTAAGATTACTCAACGAAATATCAAGTGTTCGCAAACTCTTACGTCAGACTCGAATATCGACGTGACACAGTTTCGGTGTAAATAATGGCAGGATGCTGAAATTGCGGAAAAATATTTCACCAAACTGTGTGGAGCTAGAAATTCCCATCCTTATAAAAGTTAAACTAGCTCCTCCCGGGACGGGAACCGTATTCTACAAAATTACGAATATTTTAAAGTATTAAAGAATGATAAGATAACGTGGAGTATTTGAATGAAACTTTGAATATTTTTGTAGTTGGTTAAAAATGTGTTCAGACATTTTAAAGTACACAATTCTTTGAGGAAATATCGTCATCACATCTGTCTATGTAAAGAAACATTTTAAAGATAGTAGCTCAATTCCGAAAACACTACATTTACAAAAACCATGTTAAAAGTAACACTAACGCCTTAATAGGTAGCGTTTTCATTATCTTATTTAAAGGTACGCGTACTAGATCACACGCATGCCCGCATACATGCACGCAAACACACACGCACAAAAACAAACAGACAATATCACACATACTACATAACACCAGCAGATATTAACAAAACAATCTAAGTAAATAACAAAATAAATCTTTTTGACATCGCAACAATACCGTGGCTGAAAATTCAATTAGATATTTGTCATCGCTCGACTAACCGCAGTATACTCGTGCGTGACGGTAGCTAGATGATCACGTACGACAAAGGAACCCTTATTTTTACATTATGTACCCAAGGGGAAAATTCCTTAAGTGTTGTATTTGGTCCTGGCAGGTTCAGAGTTCGTTGATTTATGGCGGAAATTATAAGGTGGGATAGGACCGAGTTTTGGAGTTTCGTTACGGTGGGAACTATTTGAAACAGATGAAACCTTTGAATTGTCAGGTACGTGAATTTTATTACGGTTCCGTTTCAATGCCAGCTTTGTAAACTTAATTTGAATATTGTTCTAGAAAACAATGTACATATCTAAGTTTCACACTGTGTTTGTAAAATGCAAAACATTAATTCGTTGTTTCAATAATTCGTTGTTTCAATAATAATGATTTTTATATTTTATAATGGGTGTAGTAATTTATATGTAGTAGAACTAATTGTAGTACAACTCAGATGGCAGTACCACCACACCACCCTATCCATGTCTGGCATGAAACGAAATATCTTTATTTTGCATAGGCCTACGAAGGCACTTAAAAATTGTCATTTACATTATCTTTTCTTATTCTATCACCGGATCGGAACGCGACCTCAACTGAAAAGACCCGACATGAAACTTAGCTGGTTTGTCTTTTTTGTCATTGTACTTCTCTATCATAAATATACATCTTAATGGGCTTACCCATCAATTTGCATACTTTTTGCCACTTATTACAATTTAAAACCTCTAGTTAAAAATCAACATAGACCGTTACGTGTACTTCACGCACGTTGCTACTTCACTATTAATAAAAATTTCCCCAAAAAACACGTACATACCCACACATTGTATACTAGATACTAAGGAACTACTTAAGCAGTTTCCATAACAATCAGATTAGGAGCGTTAAGGAAATATGAAGGCGAACAAAGTGGCATTCTTACACAACACAAACAAGCCTAAGTTTGTATCATGTGTCTGTTCAAATAATACTTTTTTCGTAGTCCAACAGCCGTTAATAATACTGTACATCCATAATTCACCTCTCATGTTTACCTCACTGCTACGCCTCTGTCAAAATATGTATGATAAATTATATGTTCCTGTGCATGTGTGTGTACGCACCTGTTCATGGAATCCTCAAATAGGATTTTAAGTATGTGGACAGTTTTTCAAATTTTATGACAGATCTCTATTTATTTTGGTCAAGTAAGCCTTTTTTACATTATCAAGTGTATGTTGTTGTGTGAAAGTTTTATCGATATCGGTTTTATCATTTCAAAGCTAATGACAAATGTAGTTATTAGTTATTAGTTCGTATAATTAAGCAAAAGGAGCACAGGTCGCCCCCCGACCAGGTAGACTGATGACCTGAAGAAGACCGCGGGAAATATCTGGATTCAGAAGGTACAGGACCGGTTGGAGTGGCCACTTAGGGGAGGCCTATGTCCAGCAGTGGACCTCAAAAGGCTGGTGGATGGATGAAATTAAAAAGAAACACGTATGTAGTACTTGTACACCAAATACACGATAGTTTTATGAGAAAATATCTATAGTGAATACTCAGATAAATAAAGTAGGTAGATTAATCACCGCCTTGTATTTATGTGAAGCCAAAAAACTAGGCT